>DWDW01000855.1:0-13059 GCA_018245635.1 Mimoniades versicolor eupheme
GTCTGCCAACCCGTATTTGCTCAGCGTGGCAGGCTATGGCCTCAACCCTTTCTTTATGAGGGGAGACCCATGTTCCAACAGTGAAACGATAAAAGGGTCGGAAAAAAATCCTAACGAACCGCCAACAATAAGTTCGTGAAAAATTGTCACAAAAGACAATTAGAGAAAATAACTAAAACAAGATAATTAGTTAAGGTTGGGATCACAGAGACTTCACAAGAAATACCTCGGAAGCGACGTCATAATTAATCTCTGTAATTTATTAACCTCTTTTGCTTCACTCTATAACGATAACTTATATAAGGTTAAAAGAGCTTCTTTCAGCATTAGAATAGGTGTTCCAATCTGAGAGGATTCATGAACCCAATTACAAATATATAGGAAATAGAAACATACGTAACATAAAAACTAAAATATGCTGTATATAACAGAGTTCAAATACAAATTCCAATTTCTATTTCTTTTAATAACGTATAGATGAAAGGACAGAAGATATCATTATTCATGATCACATAAATAAGGGAGTCAATCTTTGGCAACGAGTAAAAAGGACATTTTCATATTTATTACATTCGTTCTATAATCCGGTAAAAATATTTTTAAAATAATAAAAGTACCCGAACTATTTTTCCAGTAGCGCCCAATAAAGTAGAGATAAGTAGGTTAGATAAAGATCCAATATTTGAAAGGAGTAAACAAGGAATCCTAGGTTGTAACTCCGGAAATTATAACTACTTTAGTATGAACCTAAATAGGTATGATATTATTGAAGTCCGTGGACTATCAATAGACCTCTATTTTAAAGTTAATTTTAACTTAATCTTTTAGTAAAAATTACAGTTTTATGCTTACACCTGGTTTGAAAACAGGAGAGTCTAAATAAGAATATTAAATTAGTAAAATTGATGACAGAACAATTGAAAATTACTACTGTATAGCATTCGAATCTATATTATATAAGTTCTGATCTAATTCAATTTGTATTATATTTGAATCAAAATGTGTGTAGGTCACTCGAGTTAATTATAATCTGCAGACGATTGTAAGCAAGTGCAGGCAAAAGGTAATTCCTACATATAATAAGATAGATATCACCCTCCATTGACTTTCTTGAGAACTCACACATTTAAAGCCTGAATATGTCGTAGAACACATCTATAATTATACAAACTAGACACGTCCCATTCGAAGTGATTAAGAATAACGAGACTTAATTATTGTCTTGTTCTATATTTAAATGCTTCGCGTAACTTGAATTGGTATACACAAAGTTAAGTGATGTAAGTTTCCAATGTTACTAGGTTTGATACATTTAGTGGTAATATGGATATGGAAATTGGTAATGTTGACATAACTAGTAAATTTCAGAATTATGTTCAAAGCAATGAACTACATGTAACCGGTATTACTAGATACGATCTAGATATTAAAGTACCACTAGAAATTGTGGATGCATCGGCAGCTTTGTACATAAAACCGTTTCGTTGATAAGATAAAAAGCACACAAAAAATTTCCGGGTGACGGCAGCGCTAATAGCATAGGTGCATTATGATAATTGTTCCTTTTAATCGCCAATGAAGCATAAATAGTCTCAATCTGAACAATACCGTTCGGGAACAATGCGCTTTGTCCGCCACCTGTTCTTGTGTTTTAGAAAGTTAAATTGAAAATACACAACAGGATAGTCTGAAAGAAAAGTTATGAGGATGCAAAAAATTAATTTAAGCATTTGAAGATAATTGCGTTTAAAGTCTTGTTTAGTACACAAATAACTTAAGAATGTCTGGTAATTAGAATGAATTTGTTCGTAGTTATCATAGTTGATTGGAGAGTTTTGAGACAAGTAAATTTTCCGATAGTCAATTTATTTTTGTTTACTTTGTCCATTGATAACCAATAAATTGTAATGTCTCACAAAAATATCTTTCTCGATATTTAAGGGAAGATTAAGATTAAGCTATACGTTTTGGTAGTATTAACACATTTAGATAAAGATCATATGTAGGTCTGATGAATAATGTTAGTGTGCAGTAATAAGTTGTATGGATATTTGTACCATTTTCTATGAGTGCTTTCATGGTAAGATTTTTTTACAAAAATTACCAGTATCATTGTACAGATCTCTATATTTTTAGAAATTACCAGTAACATTGTACAGATCTCTTTATTGTTGTTGAAATTACCAAAAATGCCTATTTGCCTATGTACTTTAATAATAAAATAAATATATTAACATGTATTCTCATCCTAGTACATTAAAAGGTACACAGAAAATCTATTCAGTATTTTCTACTTTAACACAATAATTGTACCTTTACATGTGAAAGGTTCACAGGAAATCTATTTAGTATTTTATATATTTTTTTTTATTATGTAAAAATCCTGTATCTTCGAACTTTGATTTAGGACTGTTCTTTTCTACCAGCTTTTACTTGGTGATTATCGCCATATTTTCATTCTTGGACCCTTATTTTTGTTTTATTTAATTTAAATATTCGCTAGTAAGCAGTTCTCTAGATACTGTACGAATTACGTCACAATAGGTTTAATGGCGAGCCTGTAACTATGAGCCATATGAAGTGACGGAACGTCTCGCAATAACGAAACTCCTTTGCGAATATGTGAAAACCCAGCATAACGATTGGAGAATTCCAATCGTTATGCTGGGTATCCACGAGTATTTTGGGATGCTATTCTATTCTATTGGGATTCTATCAGTAATACTTCTCCAGGGTCTTATGATATTATTTGTCTTAGTCTTGTCTTGAAAGGTCTTTAAAGAATTATTTCTTTAGTAATAAACCTTCAGAATCCCAAAAATGTTTGTCTTGGCGTGGAAGTCGAGTTTTCCGATTTGAAGTAGGTACTTTACAAGTATAATTATCTTATTTTCTTATTCACCACATTTATTCTTATTTTGATTTTGGATCATATTGAATCCGGGTTTCATTAACAGTTGCGACATAGTGGAAAATCAATGTAAAACCGACACTCATCTGGATTGGTTTTATTACGCTACCTTTCCCCCAGAAACTGTATCCTTAATTCCTACTACGTAGTGAACGGTACACTGGTAATGTTTGCTTCCGCGACGACGTAGTGTAGGGACAGTTGAACCACGCTTCATTATAAGGAATTATTTGCAGTCTAAGATAATTTTATGCACTGTTTCAGCATGGCAGAAGACGTGCTAGACATAGAGCGTCAAAACTACTTAAAATATATTTTTGGCATCTTTCCATTTCATTACGAGGAATCTAATGACGGAATAGAGCCGGAAATTCGTGAAACGCACTAACCACCCAGACATTCTGATGTTTACGGTGGTTAATAGTAACATGTTTGTGGTTCAATAACTAATATCGTAATGATTCAAAATTTGTTTATCGATGCTAATTAAATTTCAGTCAAATAGTGGCTCATCGGTTCTAAAAGCTTTTCAGTAGCTTATATACATATATAGTTCATATAACGATCAATCTGTAATGTTCTAAAATTATCTTATAAATATATTTATGTGGATTCTTATTGGCATCGGCTTTATCTAAAATGGAACGGACACTGCATATTGAGGGGTAAATTTATTTAAATTTGAACGATAATTGCGGCGCCGTATGTTATGTTATAAGCTGGCATGATATTTTTATTAGATTATATATATGTATACTATAATTTTTACACTTTTCTATAGTACCACGTATCGTAAAAATATGTCTGTAATCTCTGAAGGGGTAGGTTGCCAGTTACGTTTACGCCCCACTATGAAAAAGGTAGTAAGCCTATTGCCGTACATCGGACACATTTCTGAACTCCGAGGTATTACTAAAAAATATCTAAATTAAAAAAATCCCGCAGTGACCAACCTGCAATTAGAACGCAGAACCCCCCAATCAGCAGTCATGCTTGCAACCAATAGTAACTTTTTTATAGCCTTTATACAAACAAACATAGTAGGTTACTAAGGCCTTACCTACGTAATGTATGTAAATAAATTTACTACTTGACTTATAAAATATTGGTATTCTATGCACAAATAAATATCTGTATGCTTAATGGTCAATCAATAACCATGGGATCAACAGGCTCCTCAGTTCACTTTTCATATACGTGGTATCCTCCGAGGTTCGCATGTTAGACATTTTTATTAAATTTAAAACAGTAAAAGTTATTACATTTATCAATCTATATAAATGAATCAACTGTAATTTTTTCCATTTCCCGATATTTGGCATCCGCTTACATGATTTCGCATCGTGAATTGGGCAATGAATCGACCCGACCCAACGTTTGCGGCTGAACATATCAATCTTTGCTTGCCAGTTTGTTTGTTTGCTCGGTGCAAAACTAAAAGCGTATTTATACACTGATGACTATGAAACGGAATTGGCGTAATTTTTTGTACGAAACCAATATTGTTTTCTCTCTTCCAACATCATGATTCAAACAAATGTCAATTAGAGTACGTAGCGTATTGTTTGATCTGATTATCAGAGATAACACGAGTGAATCGGGATTCAGGAGTTATTCTATTTGTAGAGGGTTACAAAATCAAATGGTTCCAAACAATAAATATCCAATAAATTGTGTAACAATATTCAATTATATCGTAATTTCCTATTTAATTTTTTTTGTAACATCACGCCTGTAATCCCCAAGAGGTAGGCAGAGAAATGTAGAACACGTCGCACGTTTCACCAGTTACGTTTACGTCGCACTATGGAATAGGTGGTGAGCCTATTGCCATACACCGGCCACGTATCCAGACTCCGAGCCACCACTAGAAAATCTAAATTAGAAAAATTTAGTAGTGCCCGACCCGGGATTTGAACACAGGATTTGATTGACAGTCGCACTTGCAACCAACACGACCAACGACGAGGCAGTCGAGTTTTATTTAAATAATTTTGCAAATATTCAATTATGTGTAGGTATATTATGAAAACTGTTTAAAAACCCTTCTTTTATAATCTCGGCAAGGGTATATTCGGTGAGATGTTATATCAATTATGATTACAATTATGATTACAGATGCTACATTCAAATTTGTTTTAAAGTAGGTATATGTAATATCAATTTATATTTAGACCAAGAGTCTACAGAGACCCTTGAGTTTCTGAGCGTAATAACAAGATAAGGCATATATAAACGTTGCGACAGTTCTTGAACAACGATTTAGATGCAAGCATGATGCTTTATTATATCCACCAGATATTTATTGCTGTGTGATCGTTACATTTTCAAAAAATATAATTTGTGTGACTTTTATTTTATGTGGGCCGAACTGGGGCTGAAACTGAATTCATATTGGAACGTGATTGTGTGCTACACTCATCTATCCACCCCTTTGGGGGTCATAGGCGTGATGTTACATTTATTATACTATATGATGTCTATAATATCTATGAATATACATATAATGTCGTATAAACAATATAGATTTAATAGTTACTTTTTCGAAATCCGTTTTATCTAGAGTGAAAAATCAATCAATTGTTGAATATTTTTATTATGTTTATATAAAGTTAAATATTGTTAAGGGGTTTTTGTTATGGTATCAAAGGTGATATCTTGTACATAGACGTATTAAAAATATTCCAATATTGCTGTACATACGATATTAAATGAGACAGTGATAAAAATTATTCAAATATTTGTTTACGCTAAATTCGGATAACGAACGCTGTGACGTACACCGTCGCGTATGAGCTCGTTTCGAGCCACTTTATTAAAGATACTGTCGAAGGTCACTCGACCTCATATATTGCGACGCACTTTCTACTTAAAATTACATTTTTTTTTTCGATTCATTGCACTGTTGGACATGGTTTCCTCCCAGAATGAGAGGATTAGGACCATAGGCCTCGCAGAATGAGGGGGCTAAAGTGAAGTGCGGGTTAGCAGACATCACACGGCTTTAGAGAACATTTTTTTCAACTGTGGGGGTAGCGGGTTTCCTCGCGATGTTTCCTTCATAGTTATATCAAGTTATATTTAACTTTAAAACGCTCATTTTGTAAATATATGCGCGCTAGGTTTTGAACTCGGACCTCCGGGCTGAGAGGCTGAATTTCAAACCACTAAGCCATCACGGTAACCAATCAAAATTAGATTTGCCTTTTTAAATTTGTAACGTTTTTATGTTTATGTACAGACACATCTACCGATGTCCAAGAGCCAGTTCATGCTACTTAAAGTCATAAATATTCCGTGAAGATTGAATGCTTTGTCATGGTAGCTTTTAACACTCTCCGATGTATATGTAGATACGTTACTCTTCGTTAAAAGATGCTAAACTTACTGTCAGTAGTTTGCTTTCATCAGTAGTACCACGTGATCAGCTGGTTATATTTGAAATCTGTTGTCGGCTTCTAAGGAGAGTACATGTATAACGAGCGCTTTTTAACAAAGCTTTTTTTGTGATGATAAAAAACACTAAAAGGATATATCACATCAAAGCAATATCAATGCAAATTGGCTCTGCTCATAATATTTTTGTCGTAACACTAAAAACGATAATCCCGTACATAAAAAATGCATTTCGCGAAAAGATAAACAATGTTACCATCACTGTGCGGGAGATATGACGTCATAACTACGTATCGTATCTAAATGCTGTGTATCCCGGCAATAAAAATTGTTATATTTGTTCAACAATTCAAATATTTGATGACTAAACCAAAAAGTCCATAAATCTAACGTATTACCGTGTAAAATGGTAGAGCAAATAGGAAAACATATGAATTTTATACCAAATATGATTGTGGAAATGTTTGCATATATTATTATACATATATTCAGGGTCATTTCACGTTAATGTGACGTCGAATTGTATTTTTTTTATTTATACCAAATACAATTTAAGTAACTTTTAGTAAATGTAGCTTATGATCCGTGGGTCAAAGTGAAAACAGTAATGGTTTGATCCATCTCATAAAAACATTGTTGCGTTACGATGTTATCAACATTAATAAAAAAAAACCGTAATATCACGCCTGTAGTAATCGAGGAGTTAGGCGGAGAAGTGTGATATTCATTTTAATATGTATTTATAAAAATATTATTATTCACCTTTCATTCCAGTGTGGGACGTAAACTTAACTGGTGAAACGTGAGGGTCTACTAATTTTTGAATTTAAATATAACCTGTTTTTTATTAATTTTTATATACACGTTATCTACATTAATATGTTAAAAAATACATATTACATGACGTACATATATAATGCTTACAAAACTATGTGAAATCAGAAAGTGGAAATCGAAATTTACTACGACGACACAATTTAGAAATCTAATTTATCGTTTGCTATACCATTATGTTAAGATCGAAGTGGGAGAAGTAAGTGTAAGAATATGCAGACTTTAAATAAAAAAATGCGAAATAAATATACTGACATATTGATATGTGAGTTAGACATATTGTTATGAGAGTTTGACTTAAAAATATAGTGACCTCACGAATCGTTTTATTCCTAAAGTTGCGTCAACAAAACCGTCACAATAAGACACCCATTCAAAAGGACACATTAAGTAAAAATGTTATTGAAAAGACATGCCACTGAATTCTACGTAGTCATCACTCTCACAAACAATCGGTGTTTCAACAAAGACACGACATACAAAAGCCTGAGCCAACGCAGCGGTGAAACGTTCAGGAAAAATATTAACCAATTTTTCAAAAAACTGTCAACTAGCTTATTATCTAAGATATTAGTACACTCCTACGTTTCACCAGTTACGTTTACGTCTCACTATGGAATAGATGGTGAGTCTATTACCATACACCGGGCACATATCCTCTGCCCACCCCTTCGAGACTTACAGGCGTGATAAAACGCTTTTAATGCATTAATACACTATTAATGCATAATTACATTCTTGACGCATAATTGCACTATTATGACATACTGACATTGTTAATGCTTAATTACACTTTTAGTGCATAATTACATTATTAATGCACAATTACACTATTAATGCATTATTCACTAACTTCAACTTCACTAACTTCAACTGCAGAACTATTATTATTAAAGCGCTTGAGTTTCAGTTACAAGGGTAGCGTTTATATTATACATGTACACTAGATACGACCATCTCAGTACTCAGATAAAATACAGAGCATAACTTCGGATAATACGAATACCAACTAATATTAACTACGTTCTTATTAACTTATAATAACTGGATTAGAATGTTCTAAAAGTTCTATTACCAATAAATAGTAATTGATGATCTTGTTAACATCTAACATTATTTAACGGTAATATTAAAAATAATAATGAAGTTACGAGCTGACACCAATATTCCTTGTTACACTTACACTGTCCTTTTTGAGATTTGCTTAACAGTCCAGTAGGAGATAGGTACCCGTTCTTTGAGCGCTCATTCTGACCAGCGTATTTTGAACGTGTATGTGAAAACCATTCCGATAGAGATTTCGCACGTATGCTGCTAATGAAAAAATACAACATATGGAGTCAATCTTAATATATTTATTAATTGAAGATTATTATCCGCAGTTACTATGATGTCAGCAACATTAGCGAGTTAAACGAAGCCGGCAATAGGCGGCAATAGCCGGCGAAGCCGTAGTTTAATCTAACCGCATGAAAATCCGATTGCAAGTTCGTGGAATAGGAATTTTGTAGCATATATTTTCTCGTATGATTCAATAAATAAATGTTTTGTGGTATTACGTCGCAATGTTACCAGATTGTCAGACAACCGGAAATTACAGTGGGATAGGGCTGGATTCGAAAGACTCAGGATTGTGTAGAATGGTACGTATTATTCCTGGTAGTGGGCATCCAAACGCTATGGATGGATGAATTTCTCAGTACCTATACAAGAAAATTATATTCATTTTAATGAAATTACTGTTCTTCGTCAACTATGGCTACAAAAAATTATGAATCACCAACATCATTTATTCATTCGTACATCAAAAGAGATTCAAATAGTTGGCAAAAAAGTCATCGTAAAAATAAACACGAAGTCAAAGAAATCATAGCAACTGCCAGAATAATATATGTCATAATAGAGACACGGTGAAAATTATCGGTCTATTTTAATTTGATTGATATTAGCAGTGTGTGAATGGAATCGATTTAAAGAACCGATTTACACTCGAGTACTTCACCATCGTAGCCTCCATCATTGTCAATCAGTGTGTGGTGACGCTTTTGGAAGCAGGTCTTACGTATCAATAATAGTTAACAAATATTTGATATTGATATTCTGGTTGTACGTATCGGGGCGGAGTAACAACACATTTCCAAACCCCGCGCCTATATACAGGGTGTTGTAAGTAGCGACTAAACCTGGTGCCGGCAGATTCCGATATTGCGCGGTCTTTATAGACACAGCTAAAAGCCCTGGTCGCCTATGGACAGCAGGGTAGGTGGTGCGAGAAGCCGTGCTCTGTGATCCCCAACCCACATGCCCAGCCTGGGGATTGTGGGCATAACCCCTTAGAGGAGGCCCACGTCCACCAGTGGGATGAAATAGGCATGATGATGATGATGATTTCATTGATGTTACGGTTTTCCCAAATATGTATAAAATAATTGATTTCAACACAATCTGTGCAAAACATACCAATTTGATCTACATTTTGTTGTTAGCTACAGTAGACCGAAATACCAATTTCGGACCAACATTAACGTAGACGGAAATCAATATTGTAGCAATAGAATATCTGGAATAATATATAGAATCTGTCAGTGGTCAAGAGTAGCTTGTAAATCAGTTATGTGATTTAGGTGATCATTTATCTGAGCTTTGTTCTTGTATATTATTATTTGCCAGTATTATTCCGTCAGTAATAATAGTACCATCAAAAAATGTTACTATATTATTACTTTAATTTAAATGCGTGATGTTACTTTTTTTAAATAATAATAGTAACGCTGTTCATTATTTTAATAAAAATTCGTTGTTACTAGGCGTTAAGTAAATGTTTTCAAAACTTAAATTAAAAATACATTTTCAGCTCATTTAATTGCTAACATGAAAGTGAAATGATATACTCGTATACATACATAAATATGTATAGCGCACATTACTGTGGCATATATAAAAATATCTACCTCCTTGAATTTAACTGGCATTTTTATGTTGTCCAGTAGTGTAGACGCATCATGGGTGGCTGAAATAAGCCTTACAATTCAGGAAACGTAAGAATAAAGACTTGCGTTTTTAAATCGAAAACTCTTAAACAAAAGTGTGGAGCTGTCCAAACATTACATAGCAACCTATTAGCGTTAGTATCTACAAGTATATTACATAATCTCTCTACGCAAACTAGTCTCCCGAGGTAAAGAGTTTAATAACTCTTGACTCTCGAGAACTACAGAAAATCGCGGAGAGAGTGTTATTGTGATCAAAGCTCAAATCGGACAAACGTATATAAATTGCTAGCAAACTCATTTATAGGTGTACAAGATCACGTATAAGTGGTTGACCGCTGTAGATTTGAGCCGCAAGGGACAAGGGCAGAGCGTTTCAGTATTTTTACTATTACGATAGCTATGCCTACCTTTTCGGCGATTACGGGCGTGATGTTACGTTTCTTTTGACGTTTGATATAATAAAAAAGCTTAGCTTTAGATCATTTTTATTTCTTTAGGTTTAGTTAAAATGCTTTCTATGCTTGTCATGCAACCCACTATTACTACATATGTATATATGTATAGCCCGTATAACTTCAAAATAGAAAGAATCAATGACTTTTGGCCCACTCTTATATTTAACTGGCCCACTCTTATATTTAGTTCTCGGGCTTCATTAAATGATTGTAAATTATATCACAAGGAACCACAAGCTATTTTTGTTTACCGTTTACATTTTTGTTAACTAAATATTTTTTACATGTTATTCGAAACACACTTAATTTAATTTCCATATTAAGTAGATAAGTCCGCCAAGTTAGATTTAAAAGAGCCGAGAATAAGATCTAAAATTTTCATTCCAACTATATTAGCTCCGCTGTAATTCATATACATAGTTTTTAGTCCATAATTGAAACGCTTGTCGCTTATTCATTTTATACCATCACGTAAGGTACCTTGCGGCGTAGGCAGAGAGAACCGAGTGATAAATATCTATCTTCACAGGCCTTACGTGCTTTTTATATATTCATCGCTCTCTTGGTACAAGCGCGCCAGTTTCAGACTAACTCGCTATTCGCTTATGTCTTATAAATTAGCCGTTGCGTCTCTGATGAGTGGATACAATCTAATGGTGTTTGGTAGTCGAGTTGACGGTGGGTTTATTAAATCACAATGGGCAGCCTTGCCGTCTGTATGTTGCGAGATGATATCAATGTGCTTAAAGTTTATTTTTTATTAGTAGAGTTATTCCTATATATATGTTACTATTTTTGTAAGACTGCTTCCTTGGACTAGCGACAGCAAGCGCAACTGCTGAGCGAGTGGTCCTGAGTTCAAATTCCGGGCCGGATGCTACAGGATTTTTCTAACTTAGATTTTCTTGTTGGAGTTCGAAATTTGTATTTGTTACAAAGGCAATAGGCTCACCACATGTTCTATAGTGTGACGTAAACATAACGTGGGAGTACTACACTCCTCTGCCTACCTCTTCGGGGATTACAAGTGTGATTTTACGTACCTACATTAAATAATTGGTTTGTCGCGTCATTATTAGAACGCATCTTACATTATGTACAGTATATCTACAAATTACACATAAAGTAATTTGTGAAACATTAACCTCTAACGTTAATGTTAGCCCGGTTGTCACAGCTCGAACGAAAATAAAACAATTTTATTGTAACGTAAACCGCCGGGCAAGAGAATCTAATTTTTAGACCCTACTGCATTGTGTAAATAATCGCTGGCGACGCAAAAATACCCTCCGGTAATGTGACCCAAAAACATTACATTTAACCCTCTGTTTTCTTTTACATACTAACCTCACCTACCCACGGTTCTTGATGTCCATATAATGGGTGTATTAAAGTATTTGCATTATGTACCATATTTAAAAACCAACGATGTACACATAGATACATTTACTATCGTTTGATTTTACCTATTTAGTTGTATCAGTCCGTTAGTATTCGTGATCGGTATAACATTTAATAATAGAGAGTCACTGATTCTAAGATATGCCGGATCAGAGTGATATGTGATACGTAAATATATTGGCGATTACTATTTCTGAATACGGATGACACGAAGTTTTAAAAAAATAGCCAAAGATTATAATATGTATGTATGTATGTATGAGTATAGAAACTGATTTATTGTCGAAAAAAATGTAAATCTGTATAATACCCACATTTATCATGTTTTGTTCATATGCTGCAGAGAAAGTAATAAAACACACTCGGCATATTTTGGAGCCCGCGGCGAGATCCTAAACAAAGCGCAGAGCGATATAAATAGGTTCAACAGTGAAGTACCACCGTTGATCTTTGTTTCGACGATCGGCAAAATATAATACACAGATGGCGTTATGAAACGATTGTTTGTGGGAATGTTAGAAATGTATGACTGAAATTGAGAAGAGGGAGAGCAATTAATGTGGGCTCAGTGATGCGCCTTAGGGGAGGACTATCCAGCGAAAAACTAATATTGGTTCATTACGGTGATGATTATGTGAGTAAATTGTGCTAGGTTGTCATCTAGTTAATTTCGTATTTCGTTCAAGAACCGCAAGGCTGCCACAAACACTGCTCCCGGTTACTTGAATTTTTTTGTTTTTTTACTATCACTATTTTGTTTTGTTACTATCACCATTTGGAAATTTCGATAACGTTATTAAATGTATATCCTTGAAGTAAATGAAGCTATACATTCCTTGTACTAGGCTCGTCTATTAAACAGGAAATAAATATTAGTAATAATATGTTTAGTCAGAATAACTTTAGTACTTACTTTATATTTGCATGATAAATAAAATATTACCTTTTTGTGACGTAATTTTTTTTGTTGCACTGTTTGAATATGGCTGTCCTCTCAGAATGACAGGGTTATAAAGGAAATTGTATTGCCACGCTGCACTGAACAAGTGCGCGTTGGCGGACTTCACAC
>DWDW01000856.1:0-13056 GCA_018245635.1 Mimoniades versicolor eupheme
GAACCTAACATTTATTATATGATATAATTTTATTTAAATCTCATTTTATTTAAAACACGCCTAGCGGATTAATTGGCTGAGGTTCGGACCTAACTCCGCCGCTGTGCTCCAGATTGATGCAAATACGAGTAGGTTGGGTGTTGACGAAGGTTTTTTTTACCATTTTGAAAGCAATCGGCACGGTGTACGGGACCCTACGATGATGGCGAGGATGGACTGCTCCCAACAAGTGAGCGAATATTCACTCCTGGCGCCTGATCGTTCGAGAGCTGGACTCATTCTATGATGCTCAAATATAATTTTGGACATCCGCATCTTTGGCCTTGATTGCTTGGCTAACTATTAAGTAACGCAACTTTCGCAGGCCAGTTTTATTACGATTATAGAAATCTAAATATACAAATCTGCTTTAGTATTGATAAAATTACAAAAATCTATACATCAGGGATGTTCCGAGGATAAATCTGTTTTACGTCCAAAAACCTTAAGTAAACAACTTCCATTTATTTGATCTCAAAATGTGAGTAACATTTCAGCGGAAGTTTAAAAGCAACAAGTTCCTTTCCATCCGCATATTATAATTATAAGAAAACTGTTAACGGAAATGCATTTATGAGGACACGACTAGTTATTTAGTAGTAACTAGTAAAATACAATTCTATAAAAATATGTGAAAATACATTAAGTCGTTATACCTAGCCATGAAAGCGGCATGATTAGCGTTTTTATTGAAATATAATCACATCAGTTTTAATTTAAGTAGGATATTATTATTATTATAACGTTACATCAGATCCATTGTGTGGTCGGGAAAGAGTAGCGAGTTTCAGACCCGGTGTAAGTAAAATATTCGTGACGTCATTTTGTTGAGGTTAAACTGGGTCTTGGTCAGGTTTGGATTGAACGCTAACTAATGAAATGATTCTGACGTTAGTTGAGGGTCATGAGAGAAAAGTTTTGAATTGTTAAACGTTACCGGCGGTGGCGGAAATGTACATGTATTAAGCGAAATATTTATGAGCGGTTCGCGTCGCCCGAGGTCGCACCTTCGCGGCGGACACTGGCAATATGACAAAAATATTGTCAGTTTGTAACGAAGCACGCCATTGTAACTCACTAATTATTATATTAACAATAATGTGTTTTTCGTTGAAAATTATATGTATTTCGTATCCCCCCCATACATTAGCGTATTTGACTGCCTCGTTGACGTGACGTGACATGTCACCACGTGACGCGGCTGAGACGCGAGCCGGTGTCACGGCCACGCGACACCGCAAACGATGCACACCGTACCGCGCCAAAACGAATCGTTCGTTCGCTCCCTAAAAATACATTTACGCATTGCTACTGCCTCATTCACTTGACACATTCCTCAGTCACGTGACAAGTTCGAGTGGTAGCCGGCGGCCAGACTGCGGAGCTCGCGTTGCGGAACAGTGCATGTCAATGTCAATAGGCTCACTTCTTATTACGTGGATCGTATCACTTAACCGATGAAACTTCGAGTAGGTACCTGCTACACTTCTCTGCCTACCCCTTCTGGGAAATACAGGCGTGATTTTACGCCTGTTTATATTATGCTGTTGCCTAACATTACAAACAAAACGACGTAATATAACGTATAAGTGACAGACGAAGTTGACACTTTCTAGCATACTAGCGGAATAACTCATGAGTAGGTATTGCAATCGATACTAATGTCAATACACGCGCAGGCTCTGCGTCCGCTTGTCAGCCCAATTGCAATGCCAGCGACAGTCATCGTGCGCGCAGTGGCATCGCCCGCTCAAATCCACGTGGTACGGTAAATATACGATAGATTCAAGATTCAAGTGATCCGCGATTAAAGGTAATTTTGATCATTATTTACGATT
Organism: Mimoniades versicolor eupheme; assembly: GCA_018245635.1. NCBI lineage: Eukaryota > Metazoa > Arthropoda > Insecta > Lepidoptera > Hesperiidae > Mimoniades > Mimoniades versicolor. The sequence goes on from DWDW01000856.1 coordinate 1,878, forward strand.
AGAAAACAATAAAAGGATAATTGTGGCTCCATTATCGGCCTGTATCGGCCCATTGCTCGACATAGCCCTCGATAAGGGGGTTATGTATGGGGATCGCATGTGGAATTGACTGTGTGAAAATAAAAAGTACAGTGTGTGTCGGTACTGACCCCAGAGGCCCGGGTCGTCGAAGCAGGAGTGGTTGTTGGAGACGGTGAGCAGCGGCACGTCGGGCGGCCGCGCCACGGCGCGCGCCAGCGCCTCGCGGTTGTACACCGTCGTCTTGTTCAGGAACTCTGCGGACAAACATATTGTCCATATCATTATACATACATCTATTGCTAGACACACACATCCCCTAATCGGCATCATTATCATACCGATTAAATCCTTGTAAGATCGATGAGAGACTGGCGGTCATGATGTCGTGTAAGAAGCTGCTTTACCGCAAAAACCATACATATACGGTGGTGTTATTAACAATATATCCTATGCTAGATAAAATATAACTTTCAAGATATTATTTATTAATAACAGTAGATAAATCAGCGTACCTACGTAAATGAAGAGAGTCATGCGTGTAGAAGGAGCGTGTGACCTAGAGTTGCCAACCGTGCCGTTTTCCCAGGACATGTCCTGCGTTTAGTAGCGTACTGGACAGTTTTTAAGCATCGTACTGAGTTTTTAAAGCGCCCTGATAAGGTCATGTATTTTAATATTTGCATGCCACTTTTGCAATCCCTACCTTATTAGCACTTTATTACTAAACTGTTTGTTTGATAATTTTACTTCTTTTAACTTTTCCAACTTCAAATCCTAATGTTTAAAATTTACGGTCGACAACCGTATGTTAAGCCTGTTAGGGTAGAGAGCCATCCTATCTTATACAATTACGTTGGTCTAAGTATGGTAAAATCACTTATATGACACAACAAAAAGTTAATAAATATGTATGTGTATAGTTACATGCGTGTAGGTACCTACACGACATTTTATACATTTTCATTCTATTGGCTTTGATTAAATAATTTTATAGATACAAATAGGCAGCCATTTTGAAGTATGTCCAATGGAGGGAAAATATGTTAGTACGAATTACATTATTACGAATACATTTACATTATTACGAATTTACATTATTACGAATTAGTACGAATTAGCAGATACAAATATCCTAAAAATGCTTATGAAGATGATTTTTTTCCAATAATTGTTTCGTGAGTATTTATACACATGATTAAATGTACCTGCTTAATTCACGTATGTTTTTCGGCTAACTAGTCGGGCCATTCCGAAAAAAAATGAGTGAGTTCAGCCTGTGCATATGTAATCATTTACACACATAATAAAGATTTATGTCAACTGCGAGTAACGGATTACATTATTATTATTATTATTAAAACATTATGAAATCGGCAAATTTCATGCTTGTTGTAATTTTATATAATAACCATTCAGATGGTTTGTAAGAAAAAATATTAATTGTATAAAACTAAAGCAAATCATTGTGTTAAAGGGAGCAAAAGCCTATAATGATTTTCTCTAGTGGTACTACTGTTTACAATCTGGTATAGAGGCACACATTGAGACAACCTGTTGCTACTGAGCTGTTGGCACGTTTCTGGTCTAGTGGTACTTCACCTTTATTTAACAGTGTGTACATAGGTATATTTCTAATGATCTGTACGGAGAGTGGAATTATGACAATACAATTATATATCATATAAAATGGTAACATTACTTCTATAATCTTCGAACAGATAGGCAGAGGAGTACACACCTACGTTTCATCAATTACGTTTAAGTCTCGCTATGAAATATAGTGGTAAGCCGTAAAGTAAGCGGTAAGTATGAAATATAGAGGCAAGGTATACATAGAAGCAAGCCTATCGCCACGCATCGGGCACATAGCCAAACTCGCAGCCACTAGTAGAAAATCTAAGTTAGAAAAATTACTATAGTCCTCGACCCGGGATTTGAACCAAGGAGCTCTAGATCAGCAGTCGCGCTTGCAACCAACACGGGCAATGAGGCAATCAATTATATATTATACATTTATCGTAATACGCGAGTATTACTATGAGTAATAATAAGAGAATGATGAAAGTAGAAGCACACCATACCAAGCCCTTAAGGATAGAGTCCTTAAGATATTAGATACCCAGTGCCCTCTGGCATGTGCATGGAACACTTAACAGTCAATGTGGCATAAATTAAAAGGAACTATAAATATAAAGACCTTCAATTAGTAAATAGAAAAAATGTGATTTAATAGGTTCGGATTTAAAATAATCTTTCAAGCCCCGCGTGTCGGCAGCGGTGTTCGCGGCCGCCTCGACCTCGCGACATACTGAATATTAATTTGAGATTATAATGTTTCAGTGCTAACGAAATATTTTTTCTGCTAATTATTTATCTATTAACGTTCCTAATAAAATACGAAAGCCTCAGCGAATATGCCCTTACACATTGGTTATCCACCTTTGTGAACATAAATGGGAGATATTGATTGGGCGTGATAATTAAGTGCAGAATTAGAGTTTGACGGCTATGAAGCCGCTGTGGGTGTGGTTGTATGAAGTGAATGATGAATGTAGAAAAAGCATGTGTCAGATCTGCAAATCTGCAATGTCATATATTTAGCATTTAGTGTTCTCCGCCTATTTGGTACTGATAACGACAAAATGAATTGTTTATTAAATGAATTAGTTAATTATCTTACTAATATTATAAATGCGAAAGTTTGTAAGTATGTGAGTATGTGTAAGTTTGTTACTCTTTCACGCAAAATTAAGATGAAATTTGGTATGTAGGTAGCTGAAGACCCAGAATAACACATAGGCTACTTTTTATCCCGGATTTACCGAGGAAACGGGATTTACACGAGAATAACGAGATTATTTTGTTGTAAGGCGACACGAAGTTCGCCGGGCCAGCTTACCCGTTTCCTAATTGAAAATAGATACATTTATCGATACATAAAACTGAATGCGCGATCTAGCGGCACGGGCGGCGGCGCCAAAAGCGGTAGTGTGAGTGGGGCGAGGCGGACGGACCGACGCGCGGCGCGTGAGGTGGGGGAAGAAGTCGCTGATCGCTGAGTGCGCGACCCGAACGAGGGCAGACGTCGTTGAAGTCGTCGTTGACGTATCATGTTGATAATATTGTTACGTTATGGTAGGCTTTCCACGCGGACGAAGTCGCGGGCGGCATCTAGTAATTATAATACTTTACATAAATATACATTTTCATTTCTTATGCATAACAATATCATATCTGTATTTACTCCAAAGGGGTAGTCCTAGGAGTGTGTTACTCATCCATTTGTTCTATAGTATTTTGCATTTGATTCTACTGGCTTTTTCTGCTTTAGAGAGTGAACACTTAAATTGAAAGATACAAAAGCTTAGCTACATATGAGAGTGGAGAGGGCTGTGAAACACAAGTGTCATAGCTTGAATATTGAAATGGGGATAATGAGTGTGAGAAATCTTCAGATTACATATATAGTTAAGAGGACAAAGGGTGGGGGAATTTGTTTGTGGGAAGTGATCTGGTTACCAGGATACTTAAAAATTAAAATTTCAATAGTATTATTCAGTCTTTTTATCTGACATAAATCTAACTGGTGAAATGTGGACTTCACTCTAATTCCTACCTTTTCGGGGATTACAATTGTGATGTTACATTTTTCAAGTATGTGTAACCCTTCACGATATAACGGAAATTGCAGGTGTCATGTGCAGTTTTAACCAGCGGCAATAGATTTACACATGATTTCATAATAAGAAGTAATATGTTCATGGTTTGACAACTGAAACAATTACACTCCATCATAAGCAGTGACCATTCAGTGTTCAGATAACATAGTGGTATGGTGTTAGTCATTGTTTTAATTAATGGTGTTTCCTTTATTATTTTTTTCTTTAAGAATAGGGTAGTGCAAGTAGACATCAGAGAAAGAATATCTAAACTGTTAAACAATAATGTTTTATCATAACACACTTCAGTCACTGTTCAATTGTTCCAATTATTCTAAATAGTTTTATTGCTTCTGTTATATTGATTTCAGAATCAGACAATCTGCTCAATTTAGCCTGTACTTGTGGACTTTGGACTGGTGTGGCTCAGTGGTACCCTGAGTGAACTGTGAGTTATAGGTTCACCTTAAGTAAATTGATGTGTGTGTGGTGCCAAATTCTTGATTTATTTATTCATTTCTTACTGAACATCAAGAAGCAATCATAACAAATTGAGTACTTAAAGTCAAAGTCAAAAATCATTTATTTATATAGAATTTGCAATCACATGTACTACAGTACACTGCCACATTTCACTAATTACATTAGCTTCTCACTGTGAAACAGGGTGTCAGCCTATAGCCATACACCAGGCTTTAATCTAAACCAATAAGGCAGTCTATACGAGACAGTACATAATTTGAGAACAGACCAATATATTAAGCCCAACACAATATGTTACCATGTGGTATCAACACAGTAGATATTCAATGAAGTGACAAACATTAATTTAAGTGCATACACAATGGACATAGAACAGCATAGCACTGCAACAATGGAAACAAAGCTTTGTGCTAACCAAGTAGAACCCCCCAACCCCCATTTTTTATTTCCACTAAATTCCAATAGCCAAACAAAAAAATATGCTTGGCATTTTTACCCTTCAGATCCCTAAGACAGCTGAGACTGTATACTGATGCGATTTAAAAGTTTTGAGGTGTGTTGATAGTCCTAGTGAAGTGTTGAAGTTGCAAGAGGATTTGGACGGTCTGGCTGATTGGTGCAAATGGTGGTGATTGGTGGTGATTATATAATTATGATAAACAAGGAATAAATGTGTCTAGATGTTGTTTGCAAAACATCATTATGGACTTGTGAACAATTCTCAAGCTCACTTTTACCAATTGGCTATCATTCTGAAATGTCACTATATGTATTATGTGGCATATTATTCGATGCTTGACATTCAACAACAGTCTAAAGTCTCAATTCTAACAAGAATCATCTTTTTTTCTCTATTTCTACACTGTTATTCAGTAAACATTGTCTTTGTAGGAAAGCCGATAAAATACTTAATTTTCACAAGTCATTGTTTTTAAATCAAATTCATAAAACTTATCATCTGCTTATTAAATGTTACATTTCCTTTGTTGCCTTTGTGTGTATGTGTGTGTATGTGTGTGTCTGTGTGTTAAATATAACAAAGACACAGCAAATGTCGAACTTGAACATGCAAATGCTTAGTAATAATTACCTGAGTAACATTAGCAACTGAGCTGAGTATTCAAATGAACAAATGAAGGAATATCGACGTATGTATTAAGTTCTGATTTAGTAAAACCGGTTTAGTTTCGCGAAGGTAAATAAATAACGTTAGTGGACTTTAATTTCTACGAAGTTAATGCGATTGCACATGTAGCGTACAGAATTGCATATCAAAATATTAAAGGCCATCGAGTTCATTCATTCCGCGCCAATTGAGATGCAAAGTAAGCAGTTATTCCAGGCTTCGCTGACTAGCAGTTATACTGTTCCACATATTTCGTGTGGCATGTCTATTGTGTACAAGCACGTTTGTACCTACTACCACACATGCCTTGTTGAAAAGAGTTCAAATGAGACTTGCCTATGATGATTTTGCTGAACAATCCGACGACAGCCACAGTAATGGAACTTGTGAAGTTCCACAGGCGCCCAGGGTTGCGCAACCGCGGGATGATCCACCCAATGTCGTAACCCATGGTCACTAAGCACGCTTATTTCACTATACTAACATCTTTATAGCTTAACTTTACATAAAAAAAATCAATTCCTTATCCGCGACGAAACACCCGTGCGAACTCTGCGCGTAACGTATGACATTTAATCTGACATTTAAGTTATTGAATTAATGTGACGGTTCGGTGTCAGTGTTGCTAATTTTTCCCGAAATTCTAATTAAAATTTAAAATTTTGGTATTAATTAACGTTTCAGCGCACAAGATAGAATAAAGTATTACTTATCTCAGTGATTAAACTTAAGCTCTGCAGATTTTTTATATCTATTATTATAATAAATTAACATGATAGAAAACAGCCACCTAGGGAATCATGTTTTAGTTTATTAAAGGCTATGTTAACTATGGAGGTATCTCAACATGAGTTTACTACATAGTACATGCGTAATTTTATAACGAATTTATTGAAATATTTTAGAATAATTATTAACGTATTAACTGCTGTTTGTCGTGTTGGTTGCAAGCGTTACTGCCGAACGAGAGGTTCTGGGTTCAAACCCCGCGTCAGACACTATTGGATTTTTCTAACCAACATTTTTTAGTAGCGGTATGGAATGTGAATATGTGCCCGGTGTATGACAATCGACTCATCCACCATTCTATAGAACCTGGAAGTGTATAACACTCCTGTGAGTCCTGTGACCCTCTGCGTAACTCTTTGGGTATTACAGGCGTGACTTTACATTTATTACTTAGATACGCAGTATCATTAAATTGTCTTTGTTTGCTACCCAACTAATTATATACTAATTTTAACTAATCGTGATTTTTTATCCGAATGAAATGTTCCCATGTGTCCCAAGTCCCAGTTGAAATATCAGTTTAATATGCAATTATTTTCTTATAATTTAATAAGTGTTCCAATATTGGAGTAATCCTGTGTGTAGAATACCGCAAAAAAATTGCACATACATTATATTTCAATAGACTTTGTTCTACTTAATTGTAATAGGAACAATTAATTTAATGACTGTGCCATATTGGACTTTTTATATCACCGGGGTCACATAATGTCATGTGCACTTCGATTTTATCTAATGTGACAGAGATATAACAGCTTAACATGACACATATAGGTCCTGATACTGATAGCGGTGGCCTCGGGGAAGACACGCATTCCCGAGAACTGGTCTATACGTCAAGAACCCAAGAATTTTATTGTGTATCTATTTTCAGAAATTTTATATACACTTGCTGCACACACCGGTTACAAACATTGTTTACTTATGTAAGTAACTTCACGCCTGTAATCCCCGAAGAGGTAGGCAGAGGAATGTAGCACATTCCCACGTTTCACCAGTTAATTTTACGTCCCACTATGGAATAGGTGGTGAGCCTATTGCCATGCATCGGGCACCTCTCCAGACTTCGCCTAACAGACACCTAACCACTACTAGAAAACCTAAATTAGAAAATGTTGTAGTGTTCGACCCGGGACCTCCCGATCGGCATTCGCACTTGCAACAAATACGACCAACGAGGCAGTATACAGTTTACTTATAAGTATAAGTATATATAAAAAATTTGCATGTACCATTACCATACACTGAATAAAGAATTTTGAAGATAATAATTTGTAACATAAGGTACCTACATGAATAATCTCGCATTTTAATTTAATACCAGAGTAGTCTTTGCAAATAAAAGTCGTAATATGTATATAATGAAACTTGTTTATTACATTACTAACGTTTGTCCATATTATAACTTGTTGGCAGTATTATGAACACAATACAACATAAATTATCATTTAAAAACGCGCTATGATTTTATTGCATTAAACCCTTCTATTTTTCTCACACGTTTTAGAATCCCGCGGATTCCCGCGTGTTATTATTGAAAGGAACAATTATTTAATTTTTCAATAGTTCGATTTGTTTTTTTTCGATTTTCAATTTTCCAAATTTTTGTATCGATATAAACAATATAAACAAATAACAATATAAACAAATAACAATATAAACAAATAAAACAAGTAATTGTGTAATATAAACCTTGTTCATTCATCGCTTACTAATAAAAACATTTGGTTTAACACAAAAACAATTAAGTAGTCTTACATCCCACCACGGAATTAATAAATAATATCAATATGAGACGACGAGAACATTTCTGAAAATGTGTATGTTTTGTTTAATAACACAAAGTTCATAGATGTTAAACATGCATTTTAAGGTTAAATGTCGATATCACTGATGGCTCGCTGCCCGATAGTCGATTGGAAGCCGGTTCAGTTAGATCTGATTCAACGAGTAGCACATTGTTGGCATTCGTTTTATATTAAACACACAAAATTATAAGTATGTTAATAGGAATGAAGCATAACATACGGTCATATAATTATGTAATAAATAATACACACGTCACTTTCTTCGCGGAATATAAAACAGCATCTGCCGATCTCCGGCTCCACTCGACACCGTGCGGTGACATTTTGTAAATAACCTACCTACATATTACACAAACAGACTAGCTCCGCTTAACTATACACTACACACATTATACGGGAACTGGTTAAAATTCAGTTCCTCACTGAACTAGCGCACGCTTTGGGTCCCGAGCTCCTCGTTTCTAAACAGGTTGAATTCGTATTCTATTTCTTGGTTTAACACCATGGTGTGATTAACGTTATCCGGTGACGGCGTCATTCTGTGACGGTAACGTTTTCTTGTCGCTAATTGTGGACTTCTTTTCACTTTCGATGTTCCCAAAACGTCCACTGATAGAATTTCATTTGACTGGTAATGGTTTGTAGATGACAGGTCTGAAATAGCGCTATCAATGGCTCTTTTGTTTAGGTCTATTAGGTGATTAGTTTGTGAGAGATGAAGCGGGTGGCTACAGCTGCGGTGGAAGGCTTGGAGGAGCGAGAGCGCCGCCGCCAGCAGTACGTGCGCACGCATGTTGTGACTCGGACGAACGACTGATTTATCCTCATATCTACCACTTTTATATTGCCAGGGTTTGTTGTACTCTGCGCGTACAGTACATTAGATAAACACTTAGCAGAAACATATCATATATCCGACCGGATCAGGTCACTCAGTCATTTTAATTTGTTCATATTGTACCTAACAATCCTAAAAACTTTCCATCGTACCTTTAAATATTCGTTATTTTTCCGAATTGCTGACACAGTGAAAAAACGGACACCATCATATCATGGCTTTATTAGTTGTCATGTATTCGACGTTTAGATTTACATATTGAAAATGTTCACACATATTGAAATTAGGTCTCGTTAATACATAGTTGTGTTAAAGAACACTCAGGGTTGTTTTCTAATTGCTAAAGGCCTTCAAGCTGATTGACGCTAAACATCTTGTTTCTATCTAAAATATGTTTAATTTGTCAGTGTTGCCGCTATTAGGTCCCCTCTTGCATATTATTATAGTGGCAACACATTGACATTTAGACAAATTGACATTTTTAATTTAGTGGATCAATTTGAACATTAAACAAATAAACAATAAAAGAGGCGAAATGAATGTTTTTAGTCATGAAAACTCTTCACGCAGATTGCTCCACTGGTTATATGTCTTGCCTTGCTTGATCTTACTTATTCTTTAAACATAATTTTACATCTTTAATCCCCAAAGACATAGGCAAAGGCAACCCACCCATCTGCTTAGATCCTGTGAGAATGGACTACACTCCCACGCTTCACGTTTCAAATAAGTATTAAGTATATCAAAAATACTATAATATAACTAATATTATACACATTATTTGTACTTATTTATAGCTACGTGTATGACCTATCATGGAATAGGGGGTGAGCCCATTGCTAAACAATATGTACCAATCTAGACTCCGACCCGCAACTATAAACTTCAACTACAAAACTACGTTAGAAAAATCGAACAGTATCCGACCCGAGAATCGAACCTAATACCTCACTAATAGCAGTCGCTCTTGCAAACACTCGATCAAAGAGCCAGTCTGTTTAACTTTTAACGACGGATTTTCATCCTAAAGCGTTGTGTGGATGATTGTACTTGGTATTTAATTCAGAAATGCGTTGGGAAAGCCCATCGCGCGTCGAGCAGCCCGTAGGCATCTACTGCCACGTACACTCATCAAGTATGTTTGTGGTTTACAATAGATTTCTCTACTGCGCTTTACTACTTTGTACTACGTCTTGTTTGCCATCGATTAGTTGTAAACTGAATCATAGCGTGGTACGAGGCACCAATGGGTACTGGTAAATCCAGTGTCATTGGCAACAGAAACAGTTTCTTACGATCCAATTAATAATCTGCCATTAACTGATCACACAAGTCGGGTTTTATGACAGTTTTTTAAACCCTAATTTATGTAGGTGTCCGTATACTTTTGTATATGACATTCCCATTGTTTTCCCACCCCATATACCTAATACTGCCACAGTGGCCGCCGTTATTCGCTTGTTTATTACGGCAGATATTTCCAAGGTAAGTCAAATTTCCCACTGTATCGAAGGTTTCATTGCCTATGCATATACTTTAGTGTTCGTGAGATGTATAATTTAAAATTCAAGCTAGTTTTTTCTTATATCTAATCTACTTAAACAGTTAATAACTAAATCCGTAATTGAAAACAGGCGCCAGTCTTGACTGTCGCTCGCTCGTTTTACTCTCGAATCGCCATATAAACGGCAACGTGCTAATATAGTACAATAACGAGAAAACATTAAGTAGTGCTCTTTAATGAGACATAAAAGAGTGAGATATAGTGGCATGAGGGCGTTTTGAATTGAGGTTTGGGATTACCCAGCGGCGCACACGCGCGTTTGCACGTCGACAGACTTACACAAATGTGTTACGTAACATTGGGTTACGATATTTTAACGTAAAATACTGGCGCGAGTGCTCTTTTCTTTACAAAAAGTTTTAATATCACTTGCTGGAACGGTGAAAGAATACATCGTGACGTAACCTGCACACCTTCAAGTTCTATATAATGTTCTGTGAGGCGCTGGAAGTCCAACAACCTACCCTTGGCAAACGCGGCAGTTTGTGGCTGTAACTCTTCCCTTTCCAAACGAACTCCCGTGGAATGATAAAATAGGTGATGGATATGATGATAATTGTTCTCATTCTCACAGTAGAGTCCTCATGTTTATGGAAACCGCGATGGATGTATAATAAGCAACTCGTGCATGTTAGTACAGATGCAGCTCGCGAGGGATTTGGCATGAAATTTACACATAAGTAATTTCTATGGATCCACGTCATTTCTACATGTCACAACGTCAATACACTTCTCGACCTCGTGCAGACATAAAGGGGCTAAGAGGCGACTACGCCTGGCGCTGGTAGATCGTGGTGTGGTGCGTCCTGCCTAGGCACAGTTACATGCCCTGGCCGCCTGGGGGCAGCAGCATAGGCGGTGCGCGAAACCGGCATGCCCAGCGTGGGGGCT
>DWDW01000857.1:0-13050 GCA_018245635.1 Mimoniades versicolor eupheme
ATTTGTACCGTGTCTATATATGTATATGTAGGTATATGCATTTAGTAAAAAGCGGTTATTTTAATATTACAAACAGACACTCCAATTTTATTTATCTGTATAGATAGGTAGATACTACATAATTATAAATTTATTCATTTCCTACTTATTATATATGTATGTTACAAAATATGATAAATAATGTCTAGTGCTTTTTTTCAATTAAGAGAATTATGCGCCCATCTCAACACTTCATCGTCACCTGGTCTGACTGGTGGAAAATGCCAATGGCAATTAATTCGCCCTTTGTTACAAACAATACAGGATAAATAAATGAATTGTCAGCGGTGAACCCTGCTGAGACGCACATTAATTATGAACTTTAAAGCGGAAGGGTCTAAAGTATATTTCAACAAGTAAGACTAAGCTTTTCTCGAGCCGTGATAAAGTACTTTGTCCGGCGTTTTAATTTATAAAGTGATGAAATGAAAAATTTATCAAGTGTGCTTACTTTTCGTCGTTGGTTTTTCAAATGGAGAATAGCACGGCGCTGGGGGTGGTAGAGGGACGCGCTCCGGTATACGACGCTCAGAAAGAACGCTAATATTAATATTCCTGTTATCGCTTGCAGTCCTAATCGCCATCCAAGTTTGCTGTAAAATAGAAATTAGCTAATCTTTGCCTACCTTATACTAAGTAACACCACGCCTATAACGTCCAAAGAGGTAGACAGAGGAATGTAGACCACTCCCGCGTTTCAACACTTACGTTTACGTCCCACTACGAAATAAGGGGTGAGTTTATTGCTTAACACTGGTTAAAAATCCAGACTTCGAGCCACTAGCAGAAATTTCTACTCGAAAATTTAAGTAAGAAAAATTTAATGGTATCTGACTTGGGATTTGATATAAAAAGTAATGATAAAGTAAATAAAAAACAGAGAAATGATTTCTGGTTTAAGTCAGCCGACTCATAATGTTACTTGTGGTCGGTAATTAATCCGATGTAACCCGTCTCGCGGATGCGGAGCGGGTTACTGATGTTTCATTTTCACTCGGTAGGTACTCGACGTGAGATTTGAGTTAATTCGTAGAAATCTTGTTTACTTGACATCTTTCTGTTTTTAATTGTTGTATTGATAAATTTGACGAAATACTTATTTTTCATTTTTATTACATCATCACGACGAGTACCTTACGAGTTAAGCAGAGAGCATCATACGGAATTTAATTTGTATCGTAAAGAAAATCATTTCTACATAGATTTCGTGAAAAGAAATGCCTCGATGTCTGAATTCTATTTGAAGTTGTCTACAGAAGTTCATAGGGCGTAATATTATTGTGTGTTACGTTATTTAGGAATATCACGGTCATATCAAATACTGGTTTCTTTATTAAGAGAAACATAGTCTTAGTGTATTATATTTTTGTAATTATAGTCATCATAACGTTAGGATCTTCACTGTACCTTATTCTGGTTAGCTTGGTCTAACTTCGAATTATTATTTAATTACAGATTTCTTTCTAACATAACTGGTGAATCGTAGGAGTGTATTATACTCCACTGCTTACCCCTTCGCAGTTATTTAGGCGTCACGTTTCGTTATGTTATGAACCAATTTCCGGGTACCGATTTTATTTTCAATGAACAGATTCTTTTTACGGAACCTAATAATTTAAGTTTCATTTTTTGTTCAGGCCGCTTCGTCAGTGTAACCAGACCCTCGTTGGATAATCTGAGCAGAAGAGGGTCGGAGGCCGCGCCAGCTCGGTTCCTTCTTCAAGCAAACCCTCGTTGCGTGTTTGCATTTGTTTGAAAAGTCCACAACAATTAAATTGATGTTATTTAGTTAAGCTTAATTTCTTTTGACAGAGGACTGTTTAGTTACATCATTTAAATTTTCTTGCAAGATTATTCGAGCATGTAGCAGTAAGGGGCAGAATAAGCAGACAAGGGTTACAGTTAAGTAATATTTTTTTGGTGAATAAATATCTTGGATCATCTCTACACTCAAATTTTCACTATCTGTACTCTACACACAAAATATTTTTTCTTGTAACGTGCTTTAAATAAAATAACTTTTATTTAAACCGCAGAATTGTTCAGTACAACAATTTTATCGCTTTCCCTGTACGAGCTACATCGTAGGTACAATTCAATGCCACTGAATAATCCGAGCAGGAAACGAGGTATAATCGACGCCATCTTGTTTCGTTCTTTGTGCCGGCGCACGGTAAATTCCTTGTACAAAGTTCATTATCATTAATGTTCGTTTGAACTATTCAATAAACTACTTGTTTTTCTATAAACTAAAGATTACATTGTTATTTGGAAATACTCGTACCTTCACGATGATTTAATTTTGACAAAACTTGTAGGTGCTATTTACAGGTTTGTATTTCCGGTTTTGTGTAACGTACTTGATTATTATAAAATACACTCTTTTTACGTGTAATAAATCTTACCCAACGGCCTCTTTATACGCGACGCTGAAGAGCGCGATGCCCACGCCTCCGCCCGCGTGGGCCACTAGCTCCACGAACTGCCGCCGCCTCCTGAAGTACGCTCCGAGCACCAGGCCGGCCGCTTCGCGAACCAAGCCGCAACCAACACCCAGGACTACACCTGATGGAATATTCTTATATTCTAACAGGTATTGATTTAAGTATCACTATACTGTTATGAAGTGAAGAAAAACATCGTGGGGAAACATACCTTTGAGACCTCTTTATTGGTATCTTAGTCGCATGAAGGCTGTCCACTTGGCTAGCGGTGGCAGACTACGGCATATAGGTATACTATACTATGTATAAAAGGTTTCATCATAAAGACGGTAATAAGACAGCGATTTTGTTAGACTTTCGACGTGATATGGTGGGACTCCTTGGTATTGGAACGTAACACACGAGTCAATTTATTTAAGTTTTATCTACTATTATTTTATTTTAATGAACGGCATCTATTCCTATACGTCTCTTGTTAACTACGGACGTGAATTATGTGCTGTAAAATACGTGCCGTAGAATGAACGATCGTATTGTTTAACTTTATTGATCGTTTGCGACTGGCCCCCACGTGGGGGCTGCGACGGCTACATTCAGTTAGTGCATCTATTTGAATTGTCCGAGAACTAAGGTCATGTGTACTGCAATTCGGAACCTCATTTTAGTCTTCAAATGACATGGGCATTGGAAATGTTCAATTGCTGGGCTGCTTAGGTGTAGGTACTCTAACTTTCAAAGTGTAATTTTATTTGCATACATTATTCGCAGTAAAATATTACAGTACTACGGAGAAACTAAACGGAGCGTACCTGTTACGAAGTTGCTCTAATATTTTTTTATTTCCGACCGTTTTATCGTTTCACACGGCTCTCCTCTCAGAATGAGAGGGTTGAGGCCATATTCTGCCACGTTGGCCAAGTACGAGTTGGCAGATTTCACACGCCTTCGGAAGGTTTTCTCATTATTTGTCTGCAGTGTGTGTACGTGCAAGTGTCCTCCCAATGTTTTCCTTCACCTTGTAAAGGGTTGCGCGTCGGTATTTGAACCCGGGGTTCCGGAGTGATAAGCTGAATTTCACACCACTAAGCTACCACTGCTCTTGAGTCAAATACAAACTATTTTTATATTGAATGGACAAAAAAAACCTCGAAAATTACATCGAATTATTGTATTTTGATGTGAAGAATCAAAAAAAAGTTTTCGTCTTCAACGTTTTTTAAGCAATCGATATGTGAACGTACTCTATTGGAAGAAAAAAATTACATGAGTAAGTTTTAAAATATAACATGTAAGTTTCTGATATTCATCCTTGTATTAATACTACATAGAATTCTTTTTTAATTACAAAATAATTAAACAGGAATTAGTAAAAGAGGATTAGAATATAAAACACCACGTACCATAGCTGAGCAGGGTCTGATGGAGCTGCGTGGCGAAGGATGTGAAGAGGCAGGCGAGAGGTAGCAGCAGCCCGCCGAGCAGCGCCGCCATTCGCGGGGAGCGCTTGCGGCCGGCGACCAGAGCGCCCGCGGCGCGCGACACGCCCACGCACACCGCGCCCGCCCACACTGCGGGCACACAGGCACGCTCCACACGTCAGTACACAACTGTACTACATTTGGAACATCGAACATCGAGCAAATAACACATGAGTTAATCGTCTTGTGTCTGATTTAGAACATTTTCAAACAAATTTGAAATACCATTACGTAGGTTCTTTATGGGGTAGATAGAAAGCCATTCCAAATATCTGTATACTTGCAGACCTGACACGCTTTTCTTACATTCATCACCCACTTCATTTCTAACCATATATTTATTTATAATTCAAACTTCAGGTAAAGTAAGAGCTCAATTATCTGACTTCATAATTAAAATGGTTGTTACTATATTAAATCGCGTATGAAGTAGAAATCATTACATTCACAATGTTAAATAAAGCACTAAAGTAACATTTGATCTAAATATTAATATCTTACTTGTTTTAATTTATTTATTTACTTCTATATTTCTATTTATTCATTTATTTATTAACATCCTGTCTTTTTAGTTGTTACGTGCCTTGTACCACTATTTCTAACTGCTCCTCGCGCCCTGTACCACTTTCTCTAACTCCTACTGAGCTTTTCTCGACGACATCGCTTATTTAGCGCTTATTTAGACAGCCAAATTGCATTGTTCTGTACACGTTTGTTTTATTATTATTACTTCTGTGTAGTGTATAATAAAATAAATAAGTATTAAAAATCTTATAAAAGCAAAACCGACAACACATTCTACATCGCAAATAGAAAAAGAACCATTCATATTATCAACCGGACACAAGTTCCGCCCGCCCCATGGCTCTTGTGCTTCAGCTAAAACATTAATTGCACTCGCTAGTACAGTAAGATGTCGCGCGAAACACATTAGTACAAACGCTAGACGCTGTCAATTTGGGGAAATGGAGCAGGCGTTTCACGGCTCCAGCTAACGCAATTACAGCGAGAGTTCCTTAAGCCGTATTAATATCGTGACATCCACTGAGTGGGTAGCTACTGACGACTCGCGTGACGCATTCTCAGCCTATTTATAAAAGAGAGGGATGAGTGTAGAAGAAGCGCGGCAGGTCTGTCTATATAGAGATATTAGCCACTCGCTGCTCTCTGTCTATCACGTATGGGACCTGGCGTGATAATATCTACCTTTTCTAGCGTGATAATATAGGTAATGAATGATAATATTAAATCCGTTAAATAACTCGTATAAAGTTATATAATTCGCATGTTATACTCCTCGCTCATAGTTATGAGCGTGTTGGCGGAAGTTACCTCGGAGATAGGCTGCAGGAACGTATAGTTCAGATACCCAACTGACTAACAAGATAAGAAGAAAGTTGATATGGGGGAGCTGTGGGTACGTGAATCATATTTCTTCCATAATGGAACAAAAGAACAGCGCAGCACGTAAGATAGATTCGTCGTCATTTCCGACGGTTTTATTTAACTTCAAGTCAATAACGGTTCAGCGGTAAAAAAATTTCGGCAGTAAAAATAGACTTTATACCAATATACACAGACAATTTAAAACATCAGCCGTGAAACACGGTAGTGTCATACAATTTGGCTCGTAGGGTCACATATGAGTAGAGCTTAGTGTTGGACAATATAAACAGAGTGCATAGTTGGACGGTATAAATAAAAGGCACTATTGCCTCTAAGAGGATCTATAAAAATAGACCACAGCTGTGTTTCTGTTAATACTAAAATCAGTCGCGGTATCAAGTTTTGGTATTCTTGGTATTCTTGGTGGTCTTAGTATTCGTATAAGAAATAAACTTGTCAAAACAAAGAACAATGTAAATAAAACGACAATGTTATTGTACAGCCGTTCCAATCAGTCGCGCCAGCACGTAGAGGCAGTCTTCCGGTTCCTAAACTGTGTTCCGATTGCTAATTCCCAATTTGAAAGGCGGAACGCGGCTGACAGCCACGCTACTCACCGCCCGTTCCGCTGACAACAAAGACCTTTCTCATATGCCGCTCAATATTCACACCGCGCTGGGGACCTTTGAAAATTAATTCAATAAATCATCCTGTTCACAAATAACGGTGACTAATTTCCAATATCCGATTTCGCATTTCGCTTATCGGGCCTTGACATTTGTTTGAAAGCGACACGGTGATAAATTATTATTATAACATGACTATTATTTGAGGGAGGCATATGACCTAAGTTGCACATAGGCTTCCCCCTAACAGTGGACTAAGATAGGCAGATGATGGTTATGATGATGACTGTTATTGTGATTGGTGACGAATGCAAAATAATCTCGTCAGCTTTGTCAGGATAGAAATATTTGAATGGAACTGGACTGATAATATAACATTAATAATTATCTGATTATTGCTGATATAATTACTTGTTCCAACCGAATACTTATTCGTATTTGTATGAAATTCAATACCACAATTTAATCATTTTTTTTTCTTTTATTTAAAGAGGTTTTGTCACTTGAGTGACTACGTTACCCCCGTAAGATAATATTATGATTTTTTTTTATACATAATGTGATAAAAAAATTATGCGCTGTAACCAACCTCCTAGCTTCCCCGGATAAATAGACAAAGCAAAATGCTGTAGCAATTGTAATTGTACTTGTATCATATTTATTCAAGACAGACGATAATCCAATTAAGTCCTGTCTTAATTCCTCATTCGGAACAAACTCCATCAACACACACTGCACGTCCTCACGGGTGTCACACTCCGGCCAGTTTGGGGAATTACATATAAACTTTTAGACTTGTTTGATAGAATGTATCCAGAGCGAAGCAACAGTGCGACTATAAGTGTTCTATTATTACGCTGTCTGTCAACCCATGGGTATGAAAACTGGAATTGGGTAGTCTTGTACGATATGCCTTTCATGGGTGATCTATCATAAAAATATTTACACCCCTGCAAGTTCCCTGCAACTTGCTTTAGCGTCACCTAATAGCTCGTTGTATATAGCAGTAAGCTAGATCGTCACTTATGGAGTTTCTAGATGCTCTGTAATTTCCTGCTATGCCACCATGCGAGGGAATCCATTGGATTTTCATCTCCTTACTTTTTGCTTCAAACCTAAAAATAGTATGTAAATGTAATATGTTCTACGCTATCGGGTATCCTTGACTCCACGAGGAAAGCCGTGCCGTTAGAAGTAAAACACTTTTGGTATTCTGAAAAAACAAATTCTACCCTCCAAAGATGCTACCTACGACTGCGCTTCAGATATGCACTTATCATTAGCCGATTACAGCTCTTTGCTGAACATAGGCCTTCTCTGAAAGGTTGTGGGCATGCGGTTTGGGTACTCTGTTCGGTTCGCACTGCATAACCGATATGGCACTTATCTTGAAACAGAAAACAACTCCACCATCTTTTGATCGTTGATCCATCTGAATACATCTTGTAAAATGTATATATATCTACTACTTATATCAATTTATAATTAAAGTTAAACAAATTGTAATAAAACCCATAGCATACGGCTTTTGTAAGTTTTTGTAACAGAATGAAGTTTAATTCGAACCGTTTGTGCGTGATCGTCCAATCTTTGAGCGGCTGAGCTTTGTTTATTTTTATTTATTTCCACTGGGTGTTGTTGATAGATTACTTTCCGACTACCAGTACCCCGGCGGCGCTACAACGATGGATTTCTTCGTAAATTAAACACTCAGTCACGTCGCGTGAAAGCGATTGTCGTTTTTGCGCTTCCTTTATTCGGGTTTACATTTAAATTTGGGGTTGTCTTTATATGATACAAAGACATGAGTGGATGAAAGTTTTTAACAAATGTAGCATCAAGTCTGTATTCCTTGAAGGGATAGCCATGGAAATTACGTTCTACTGAGTTTGAGCCTGAGTTTAAGTCCATGTTTTAGTTCACAAGCTAAAGGTAAGGGGAAATGTAAGAAAGATATCGTTATACTTTATAACATAAATGAACGCGTTATGTCCTTCCACGTATCTTTTTCTTTCAAAGTTGCTTGAAATTCGCCTGTGTATGAATTCGCCAATGAAACGTGACATACCCATTTCCGTAAATTTAGTAATTGGTTACATAACACCCTCATCAACTCATGTCTTCGATTGTTTGTTACCTAAAATTTAAAGAGATATAATATCCAAGTCCTACCATAGGTCGTTTTATATTTAAAAAATCCAATGAAAGATATTCACTAAAAGTAATATCTACCTAAGAAAAGGTTAAAAAAGTCTTGAATCTACAAACCTTGAGTTATCTATACAAGAAGCAGTTCGCTAAGTGTATTTTTCTTTTTCTGTATTGAACGATAGCGGGTCTCTGGAGAGAGTTAGCGCGGGCCGCCAGACGGTCGTTTTCCTTAACTCTTACTACACAACATCGGTAAATGCTTGTTTAAAAATGTTCTACATATATAGGTACGAGTAGGTACTTATCTTTAACATTTTTATCGATAAGAAAGGTCTGGACACTTTCTTCTGTTGAATGTTCATAATAAACTATTGTTATGACAATCGTCTCACTTCCTATTCCATGGTGGGAAGTACAAGTTAACTGAAAAATCTTCGGGCTATATTATACTCCTCTGCCGATCCCTAGGGGAAATACAGCCGTGATTTTAGGTTTTTTATCATCAGCCTGTTCCAGTCCCTTCGCCACATGCCACACATTGTCTTTCGTTTCACAGGGCAGCTCTAGACCTTCATCCCAACGATAAAGATATTCTTTACGTCCGCATACAAAATTCAGATTCAATATCACGTTATTTGTAAAATTTCCTGTATTGCTATGTGTGTAATATATTACACAAGGGTAGTTCCGGAACCTTGCCGTACTCTGGGGTATCATATTTTTACTCCACTTTGCAGCTACACAACTTTGTTTCGACCTTTTTGACGCTAAGTAAATATTGTGCAGAGTATAGAAACTCTTAATCCAATAAATTGTGGATAAAGAGATTATCCAGTCAATTCATATTACCAACACTTATTTGATATATTCATTATTTAACAGCTCTATTTGAACTCAGTAGGATAGTCCACAATTACTAGAATATCCTAGATCATAGTACCAAAATACGTTATAAGGATATTACTAATGGACAATACAATAAAATATTCGAAATTGCACACTAATTTACAATGGGGTGCATGAAAGGTGCCTCTTCGAGCGCCGACTATGTGTAATTAAGAACACACACTGCCAGGCGCACCTGGACACTGCGACTAATCCTTTCGCCACGATGGCTAACCAATAAGATCAGCTATCGAATTGAAGAAGAAGACTAATTTAAAATACGAAAACATTTACAAAATAACAAAATATAGCATGCAATATGTGGCCTTATCGCTCTGGTAGCGATTTCTCACGGGCAACCTATATGCATAGCAAGAAAACAATTAAGGGCCAAATAGGGTATGGTGTGTAGAATATGTAAGGTGACATAAAACATTGATAAAAACATGGCCCATATAGAAGGTAGCGAGTACAGAGGAGGACAGCATAGAGAAGGAAAGGGAAGGTAAAAGTAAAAATATAAGGTAGAAGGTAAAAGTAGCAAGGTAGCAGTAAAATTTAAGGTCATAATAAATTAAATATTTACAAAGATTGATAATAGTAAACAATACTCTTAAGACAACTCCATATATACGGCAATTTGATCCCACGCAGATGGATCAATCGTCAGGATCACTAACCACTTAATCACTTAATGCATACAGATTTAAGTCAGATTTTAGATTCATACTTATTTATTAAGTATTGCTGGTAGCTTTGACAAACTTACCCGCGTGGTCGGCGGCAGGGCCAAGGTGTCGCAGTGCGTAGACGTGCAGCGCGCCGTAGGCCAGCTGCAGCCCCGTGGACAGCAGGTGAGCGAGGAACGCCGCCCCGCACACGATCCAACTGGAAAACGTTGCTTGGAGAATTTGCGTACACGTGTCCAGAGCCGATGACAATACAACATTTTTATACATAGTTGATCTCGAAGTCCTAGTCAGGACGAACAGGATCAAAATAAATAATTCTTATACGTAGGTTAAGTCTATAATTACATCCAAAGCACTCGCTATTGATAGAGTAGATCCTTAAGCGTGTTTTATTAGTTTTTTAAATTATAATACTCTTATTCCTCCTATAATCTAGAAGAGTTAATATTGGTCACTCGTTCGTTGTTATTGTGCTCTCTGCGCACCTCGCAAAGTACCTGGCGTTACGATATAATAATAACCATCTATAAATAATATAAAAACGTACTAGGTAATTATTAGAGATTAAGAAGTCTTTATCTATATTCCCACGGAGCTTCACTTTCGTGAAGGCTTTGCAATAAGCCTGAATAAGTGAGATTATCCCGAAAGTCCGAGTTACATGGAAAGTTCAGTAGGCGTTAAATAAAGGAAAATTACTCAACGTAAACATACACACAAAGTCGTTGTTAAAAAATAACAATCATTGAGTATTCCACACAAATTAATAGAACAAAAAAAACAATGTAATTTACCAGTACCTATATGTTGACGTGAACCTCAGCACGAAAAAATTGGTACCTGATTGAATTCTACTCACTGTGATGGCGAAAGAAAACGTCGTTAAGAGATCAGCACCGTTTAAAGATCTCCGCAACGTTTTTTGAAGTGTGTGAAGTCTGCGAACACTGTTTGGCCAGCGTGGCAGACTGTGAACTTAACCTTTCTAATTATGAGAAGAGACTATGGTCCAAGAGTGCAACAATACGTAAGTAACATATCCAAGTGTTGTTGTTAAGCTACTGACGATCGTTGAGATTTAATACAATAACCCTAAACCCGAAAATATCAGCCTTGTTTTATTTGTAAGTGCGCAGTATTACATTAAAAAATGTATTTCTTTTGAATTCAGTACTATGTACATTAAAACGGAATATGTCCATTCTGACACACTGCTCGAATAATTAGGTATTTAGTATTGCTATAAATAGTATTGAAATGAAGAGAACGGGGGTTACAAATCAAATACAGGATACTAGTGGTATTAAAATAAATCGTTAATAAATTGACATAGTAGGTATAGTTTAGGAATTGCACTGTGAATAAACGGTGGCTGTCAACTATGATTAAAATTTTTGTATCCATGTAGTTGTGTACCTATACAGTACTTTCGTGTATAAATCTCGGCTTATTTATTTCAGCCGTCCACATAAAGTTGTTCGCTCGACAGATAATGATCTTCATCCTATGTGGAACCGCTGGGGAAATCTGAGATTCCCATCCGCGCTTCTCGTGTTCCTTGTTTCGTCACGCTATTTATATTCGCCACATCTCCTTCGTGACAACGTCGCTCAAGGGCGAAAATAAATGCTTTAGGAGTGGTTTAGCAATTAAATTACAATCATATTCCACTTGAAACGTATGTAAAGATAAAAAGTAATTAAAAAATGTACGAAAACGTTGGCAAGCGGAGGGTAGGACGCCACGTGGAGTGACGATATACGCAGTGGCTGGCAGAGGTTGGGTGCCAAGAGCTGAAGATCGAGCTCAGTGGCGTGCTGTTGGAAAGGGCTGTGTCCATCAGTGGACGGAATTGGGCTGATGATGATGACGAAAACGAAAACATAATTATAACATCGCCAGGTCAGATCGGTTAAGAGGTAAGCACAGAGTAATGCGTGGTTAGACACTTCACAGACTTGACGCACTTCTATGTTAATTTGTTAATCACTCTCTTCATGTACGAGTATGTTCTGTGTTTTTCGAAGACTTCTAACTCGCCATCAGCCAGTAGGTATCTGTCCTATTTGGTCAAGATAGGAGAGTCTTGGTATTCAACACTTCAGGTCATCAATATTCGCATTGAAGATCTGTTTTGTTGTTCGTTCATTCATTCTTGTGCTGATAATTAAGAGTACGTGAATTTTAACTTTGCTTTTAAATAAAAATTCTCACAAGAAAAATTTGTTCGGCCGGCGTTGCTCTCTCAACTACGGCAACACCTTGCAAAGCTCGTTGCTTCTCGAGGAAAAGTTTGTTGCGAATTTATGACTGACGGTCAAGACATGATGTGGTTTTTTATTCGTATACGTGTCCCGGAAACGAACGAACGTTTTTCTGCTTTCTTTTTTACGATCAATATAAAAAAGGAAAGAAAATGTCAACCGGGGTCGTACTGTTACAGAATGTTTCACACATGTTTCACACATTTTAACACACACACACACACACAGACATAAACGTCGCCACTGTTTGTTCTGACTATTAAACTATAACTATGTATACCTACTAAGACTTATTTATACGTATTGATTAGCACTAATTCAGTAGCGATGGCTTAAATAAACCATTCTTTTATAAAGTGACTTTTTGTTTACTTTTTAAGTCATCATTGTAAACTCTATATACATAGGTATATCGTGTATATACTTACCCCCATCCGCCTTCAGGGTAGAAGTGGTGTTTAATGGCGCGCGTGTCCAGCTCTCGCCTTCGCAGTGCTGGAACAGTGCGGTGCAGGGATCGGAGCTCTCTTTCGCGCAAAGCACCTCCGGTTGACTCGTCTTCCAGGTCTGGCCAGCCATCTGGTAAGAGAATATTTGATAAAACCACCGGCCACCTTATAACATTTCAGAACAAGAATCATCATCATCAGCCCCTTGTAATCCACTGCTGCAAATAGTCCTCCCCCGACGTACTCCCAAGGTTTGCAGGTTGGTAAACACAGACCCATAGGTAGTCATATTATTACTCTAATATATTACAAGTACCTACTTTCATTTCAGTTTCAACAAACAACACGTAAGTACTACAAAAATTGACATATGAAATAAGATAAAAAAGGACAAGCTTAAATGTTCAAAATTGGACTTTAATGCATTGGTCACTCCTCGGGTATCTCAAATGTTCATAGGTGACTATGAGCACTTCCCACCAGTTGCTCGTTTCCATTTGCCGAGCAACACATATTGCATAAAACAGTCCAAGCCTGTTTAATATTTATGTATGTAGTCTTACAAGACTTCTAGCAAGAGGTTCTCTTGTCACAACGGAAACCGGCACACACATGTCAACTGAGTGTTTCGAGAGA
>DWDW01000858.1:0-13046 GCA_018245635.1 Mimoniades versicolor eupheme
CTGCCTCGTTGGTCGAGTTGGTTGTAAGTGCGACTGCCGAACGGGAGGTCCTGGGTTCGATTCCCGGGCCGATCAGTACTAAATTTTCTAATTTAGATTTTCTAGTAGCGGCTCGGAGTCTGGATATGTGCCCGATGTATCGCAATAAACCCACCACCTATTCCATAGTGGGACGTAAACGTAAATGGTGAAACGTGGAAGTGTTCTACATTCCTCTGCCTACTTCTTCGGGGATTACAGGCCTGATGTTAGTTTTTTTTAATAATTTTTAATATTACAGCTATAATGTAATCCATTTTTCACGGCTAAAATAGAAAGAAGCCTTGGTTTACCCAATAAATTGGAACTGCCATGGTGTGTATTAAACCTGATCAGTCAAACTCGTATCAGGCTTAATACCTATATTGTAGGTATTAAGCTTGACGAGTTAAAGTGATTAATTTAAATGGTCCTAACTCTACTGTGAGTCCTATAATTCCGATGATTGCTCCATTTGAAACAAGTCTTCTTAAAATCACGTATTGTAGACACAACTAGAAGATTTTCTGAAAAGAAAAAAGAATCTATAATTACGTATTGCATAAGTGTAAAGTGTAAAGGTATATTACACAACGCCTTTCAGTACGTGGTCAGAACGTTGAAGGATGAGAGCATTAAATTATTTCAAAACTCTTTGCGGTAACAAACTAGAAAGTCAAAATTTTTGTTTATAGCTATCCTGTGTTATAGAAAGAAGGGAAAACACTAAGACCAGAAAGGTCATATCCGAATATGGCTTTCAAAGCTTGGACAGGCGCAGAGTTATGGAGGAGATATAATGAAATCACAGACGCAGTATTGTCTCACACAACACCTTGGAAGGGAACCTGGCGCGTTCTACTGAGATCGCAGAACATTTTTACCCCGGCCATTCGTTGTAGAGAAACGCTTCCGTTGCGCAACATATTTTTCCTGCTGGAAACACTGGAGGAGCTGCAGCAGATGCTGGACGACCATGCATCAACCTCGCGATGAATAGGTATCCTGCCTTAGCTTGCATAAAACTAGGATACATAAACACATTGGCCAGAGATCTGTGGTTATAGACAGTCATCTTCTCTCATAATTTCGGGTTACGTCAATAAAGGTACCTCAATTTTCTTTTATCGAGACTCCACGTGTGTATTGTAACATTTATTTCATGCGTATATAGAACAACTTGAAAGCAAAAGCAAGGCGTCTCGCTATAAAAAAGGCGTCACGGTCCCAGAAGCCTTTCACAAAAATATCCAACGTCTAAACTTTACAGACGTGACTGTTGGGTTTTTCCTCTTGTAAAGTTCTTGCTCAGGTGTTTTTATTTTACTCTGGGATTTCAAATCATTTCATTAGTAAGATTACCGAATAACCAGTATCGTATAATAATTTGCTATTTTTTTTTGGAATCATCGATGGGAATACTAATACAGTTTGTTGTTTGATATTTCCAGAAATTCTATTTTTCATTTGTACGGATATCCAAATTTTATATAACTTATTAATAAATAATTTTTTTATAAAATAAATTTGATATAACATACTACTGAATACATACAATACAACATACAGAACATGTTCAGTGGTTAGAGTCGTGTAGTTAGTTCATTTCCGCCATTTTTTTGTAATGTATGAAAACTTAAAAGTCTAAATTAAGTACATATCAAATAAAAATAATGAAATATAAATCAGTATCCTCCACAATGTAAACTTTATAGAAGTTATTATCAAATGTGAAGCATCTTCAGTTGTGTCAACTGAACGAGAAACCTGTATTTTAGAAGCCCGACATCAATAGGGAGAAATCAATTCAAATATTTTTGTGAGCATACTTTTATAAATAACATGTACAATTTAAATTTTAACCCATATATACAGGAAACTAGTTATAAGGCATAAACTAACATTATGTTTAATAGCTAATCGCAAATTATGCCGTGTGTGTGTGCGCGCGTGTGTGTGTGTGTGTGTGTGTGTGTGTGTGTGTGTGTGTGTTGTGTATGTACGTGGGTGTCTATACGTAGGTATTAGTTTCGGTTAAAAAGGTGTTCTCGGAAGTAATGGTGCCCCATGGCACACATGTCTGTACCTTTGGACATCTTATCTAGCCAGCGGCAACTAGTCGTCCTCAACTGTTTCGTTAAAAATGCCATTACGTGGTATTCCTATTCTATGTAATTGTACGGTGTAGCAGAAATATGAGAGATATTGGATCTTTTTTTCCTCTGGTATTGTTTTAACAAAATGTGTGAGATATCTACTCGCATCTATAGTATCTCACTCGTGGGGTTATCAAATGTATACACATAGGTACCTTATTTTTAATATTACATAAGATTATTTTTGTTGGGTTTATGGGGATATGGGTATTTTTCTCAACTTGTCGGAGAAAAAAAGTCAAGGAGAAAATTTGTCAATGCATCTGTCTGATGTTAAACCATCTGTTAAGGTCTTCGACGATTATTAACGATTGCCATGCAACGATGTTCGTTGAACCCATCAATATTCTCAGCATGACCCTTCTTTCACTGATGCAGATAGCTATTATACAAAAACAATCGTACATTAATATAACGAGTTTAAGACGTTTAAGTACGTTCCTCTTATTTAGAAACAGATAGCCGTTAATATTATTAAAAAATAATACCCCGTTTGGGTAAACTGTTGCATATGAATATGAAATATAATACAAACAAATGAATACAAACTGTACCAAAACAAATTATTCTATTCCATGCTATTATCACTATTGTTATACCCCAGTTGAAATTATTTGTGAGCGAAAGTATTCGATATAATTTTTATTCCGTTCAATAGTAAAAACACGGTGTAATAAACGTCGTGTTTACACATCATAACCATAATTCGTTGCTCTTGTTTGAATTACTTCGGTTTACACGCAAACAATAATATTTACAGAACACCTCGTGTTTAACTGGAACTACTTTTTGTTCGTTTCACAATACATGTTTAAATAATAGAGGTTGGTATGATTCCCATATGTATATGTATAAAGGTCGACGTATAGGAAACATTTGTATTTTATTTCACATTTATTATTCTTTCTTGTATCTACAATCAATTTATTATATACGTATAATTATATAATTCCGAGAAGGTATATACTCGTATGTATTTATTCATTTATTTATTTACCCTTTTTTGTACAACCTCAAAAAAAAGGTAGCTTATACAAAAGGCGGACTTAATGCCTAGAGGCATTCCCTACCAGTCAACCTTTGATGATGGTGAGAAGTTGGCGGTAGGTGGTAACAAAAGGAAAAAATAAAAATAACTAGATAGGTGACGTAAAAATTAACATAATTATAATTTTATTTAAATTTGTACATATATACACTATATATACATTAAATTTGTACATATAATTGTATAGTCGAATTCAATATATCATTCGAATTATCTAGTCGCTATAAGCAGTTATTATATTTTAATTGCTCCTTTTCTTATGGATAGTAGCGTTGACTGCTGGAATCGAGGGTTGCGGGTTCGATTCCCACCAAGAACAAATATTTGTGTGATAACGCATAAGTGTTTATTATATGTCGCATGTGAAGTATCTGTGTAAATTTGTTTTATGTATGTTTGTCAGCTGTGGGCCGAAATCGTCTTGTCTAAGAATGTTCTTATTTTTTTTAGATAGAGATTCTCCTATTAATTCTAGGTCGGCTTGAAGCTGGTCCAATACAAGGAAAATCTAAAATAGCTCAGTAGCTCAGTAAGCCTAGCCTAGTAATGAGTATTACCATTTTCTATTATTGTTACGTTATTACCATTTTCCATTATCGTTATGTCGTTACCATTTTCCTTAAACGATCGCTCTTCAGTTTTCAAAGTTGTATCGCGTCGTTGTAAAAACGGCTGATGTTACTTTAATGAGATTGTCGACAAAACAGTCGATTAAGTTTAACAGCGACAAATTAAAACTTACTTTACGCCACCCGACAGAAGTGGTATTTTGGTTGGAAATGGGAAATTTTCTTTTACTAGCCAATTTAAATTATGTCTACTGTTAGTCTGATGGATTGTGATTCCCACCCAGGTCAAACATTTTAAAATTATCAATTATCACGAAATATATTTGAAACTGTATAATTATGAATATTAAATTAATTGCCGAACACTCTGTATATGTATACATGTACAGGGTATACAATATTATAGAGTATCATATGCATATTACATCATACTACGGTCGTATCATCGATACTACGAACTTCCTTTATATATAGATTTATCTTCGTCATCACTGGAATCGTGCCAGGCTAGTGCACGCGACGTCGCAAGTTACAAAACTACACTGTAAGTTGTACACCTGAAAGAACTAGCTTTCCAATTTTTTTATGAATTATTTATATCACATACAGACAGATTGCCATCAATTGTAACATGTCGCCTGTACATGTTTACTGCTGCTGCTGGACTCTTTGAACTCTTCTTTTCTCTCCCCTCTACAGTAGAAGAAAACATGGAATCAAGATGTTCCAGTGAGACTTAGAACTTTAGTCCCTACTATGACTGCATAATACTGTCCCTTAACGTAAGCAAGTACACACAAAATGTATATGTGTTTTTTATGTAACGCAAGTACATACAAGATGTATATGCGCATTACATAGGTATATAGCGTTCAATCAAACTTATTGAATAAATCAATAATATGTATTTATTTTATTGGCTCACTAAACGGCACATTACACTATATATATGTATATGATAAATAATCATAAATACGAGTACTCTATGTGTCTACATAAATGCTCCTTATGTGGAATGTCCTTCTAGATGTGAACACTACATGCAAAAAAAAAAAACTATTACCTAACACTTCTTAAATAAATAACTAAATTCGGTGTCACAATGTAATTTCAAATACAATACACACTTATCACTTCCAGAGCTTTGACGTGTTAATTTGTCAGTTTGAGTAATTAATTAGCAAGTATAACATAGTTCATAACGTTTTACAGCTTGTTCTTCGCTTACGTACGTTAGCACGTTGCCAAAATAACTTCGAACCGTATAAGAATTAAGCAACCGTAATTTCTTCTAGGCTGAATTTAAAAAGAAATTTGCTTTAATTTCATTGCTAATTTGCATTGTGGTGGCATAAGTTCAAATATTTCTTTTATTGCTGTTAAAGATCCTTGATCACCAGTAAGACGCTAATTGCATTCCAGTTCATGTATTTATTTCATTTCACGCATTCGTTTACGCACACATATAATATATTGTAAGTAAACGTACCTATTTTATATATTTTAGTGGACCAATTTGCCAATGCTGTGTTCCGGAGTGTTATGGATTCCAATATTAAATTCTAGTATAGTTTGCAGAACATGCCGCTCACGATCTTAGCATTAATTTCCGCAGCCAGTTTGGAGTCGATAGACTAAACCGTATATCGTATACCCGGAATATTAATTCCTAGAGTTTATTGTATACGGGTAAAGTAAATAAATAATTCATTGTAATAAATAATATAGTACAAATGACTTAAATATATATAGCACTAGGAGGTTGGATATCCGAAATGAAATCTAAAATTAAAGGAGGCCGTGTCTCATGAAGTGTCAATGGAGGAATACCAACCATAGGACAAGTAACAAGTTTATGGCCTGTAGTAACGCTACAACGGGTAACGGACATCTTCATTCAAACTTAAGTAGTACTGAAGCTTCACCATTATATTATATAAACATGTCATTGCCGATATAGATTATTTTAAAACGTTTCAGTACCCATCAAATTTCTCAAATCAGACGATAATTATGCTGTTTATCAGCGAGAATGCTTACAAGATAGATATCTCAGAAGTGATATTCTGTGCAATAATTCCCGACAACTTATGATTTGTTGCTACATCATGTCTTATTTTCTGTTCTGTCTCCCAGTGAATCATGTCCCATATCAGCACACTTCACCCGGCAAAGAATATACAATGTTTTACTAGAACAAATATATTCTTATAACGTCTAACAGTTTACCCAGTCGGATTGACCTATAAATGACAACGAAAACTGTGCTTTCGTACCCTGCGCCGAAGAGCTATTGTGGTGCTATTGATGAGTACGCACTGACGAGTAGGCTTTTCGTGATAAGAATATAGTATGTCGCTCCATAGCATGAAATCTTCGCAGGGATATTGGCTATTTCCGTCCTTATCAAAAACCGATATGAGTGAGCGGGACAAATTATTTCGGGGTTCTATATCTCTGGTTGATTCTGCGTATGTAATAGTTCTTTATTCGAAACTGATGGGAACCACAATTTAGGTTATTACCTAAACATTTTTTAGTTTAACATACTTTGTATATAGTTCATAACCAATTGAAGTTTCCTCTCGTCCGGTGCTGGGATGTCCTAGTTCCCTTTACTACTACCTTTAATACTAGCCGTTCCCGCGATTTCGTCTGCGTGGAATTCAAAAATTCTAAAATGTATCCCTGGATATTGACGTGACTGCCGTTAATACAGTGCAACGGTATTGCAGTACTCAGGGTTGCATCTTCATTACTGGAATGCTAGATGTCGTCGATGTGATGCCCAAAGAGGTAGGCAAATGGGTGTTGTACATTCTCACGTTTCACCAGTTGCGTTTACGTCCCATCATGGAATAGGTGGCGTAGCCAACGCCACACACCGGGCACTAATCATACTTTGATTAAACTTAAGATTTGTTATTAAGTTTTGACAGGTTAAGAACGGACAGTATCTGTTAATAAAATAGTATCACGTTGCTGCTGCAACTTGAAACAATTGCACATATATGTATGTAGGTAGTTATTGAAACTTCTCCACCGCTAGCGTGATTTCATACTGTAAATAACTTGCTACTTAAGTACAGTGTTAGTGATTACAGCAGAGTGTTACTCAGGTACACCGGGGCGTTGTCGGTGTGACTTCACCGTGAACTAAGTAATTAGTAACTTGTAACATAGCTACAGTGAAATATGAGACTAAATCCAGTTTATTGTTTTGAACTTTATGATAAAAAACAATTCATTTTAAAGATGTGTCGCGATTTTTCAACTATTTTAACTGATTATTGGTACTAATTTAGATAATAGTATCAATAATCTGTCGTATATCTTTTCAGAAATTATGAATTAGAATAGAGAGAAAGAGACACTTGGTTGATGTTCTCTGCGTATCCAATAAGCCTGGCGTGAAGATATGTATATTTATGTAGCTCCTATTTATTTATGTTTTTGTATATCTGTTTCTTTGGTTGCTTGTTTGTTCCTTCGTTCGTTCGTTTACGCTTTTGTTTGTGTAATCGTATTTTTTAAATTATGCATGGGTTGAACTTTATAGGAAGGGGTACTTAACAACGGTATTAACTGCCCATTAACTCTGGCTGGTATATACAACGTGTGGTAGGTTTATGGTAGCTCTTTTTCAAACAACAAGTGTTTTGCAAATATTTAATTTGATGTAGATCGTCTTGCTTATTAATAATCCTGTCAGCCTATCTATTAGGTTTAGTTATTGAATAGACTTTTACCTGTACTTGTACTGAAAAGTGTTAATAAGAAAACTAACACGCAGGCAGGCAGAGGAGTGTAGTAGACTAATAATATTTTATAATAATATAACATTACGCCTGTAATCCCCGATAAGGTAGGCAGCGGAGTAGAGCACCCTCGCACGTTCCACCAGTTATGTACGTTGACGTCCCACTATTTTAGAATATCCATTAATTAATTTTGATTACTACTTTTCACATAAATATTCAAGACAAAATCTTGGTTAAAGACTTACCTACCGTTGTTCTAAAGAATAATGAAAATCCATGAAATGGCGTTCATTTGTTTGTTTAGCGCGACCGTTAACGTTTAGATATAAATAACACCGTCCGAAATTATTTTGTGTGTATTTTTATTGATATTTCAGCTGTAACAAAGGTCGTTTCATTGTGTACATAGAAACGTGTACAGCTTTGTATCTTTGAAACACATTACAATTTATATACATACAATTTTTTACACATCCAACTAAATGTTTTTAATAGCAACCAGGATACACGTGTTCATTGGAATTTACTAAATAAACACCCCATTACTATATACCTTTTAATATCAGATGTACATCAGGTCATATGGACGCGAGGCTCCACCATCAAGCAACTTTGGAATGCTGCCAGGTTGAATCATGCACTTGCATTGGAATCTAAACGGACCGTGATACTGAGAGCATTCTAGAATTAATGCTGAGATATTATAGATTGTTCTTCCCA
This sequence comes from Mimoniades versicolor eupheme, assembly GCA_018245635.1. Lineage (NCBI taxonomy): Eukaryota > Metazoa > Arthropoda > Insecta > Lepidoptera > Hesperiidae > Mimoniades > Mimoniades versicolor. The sequence goes on from DWDW01000858.1 coordinate 8,273, forward strand.
CTGGTATTTCGGGAATTATTTTGCAGTCACCCGTGTCTATTGAGGTTCGCAATGAGTTTGTGGCTTACTGGATTCTCTATTTAACAATGTACATACTTATTTTAAGGATGATATTTTCAAAAAAACAATATGATTTAAAAAACATCGAACGAACTATTCTTATACTCTAAAATGCAATTGTTGAAATTTGTTCGATTTTAGAAGAGAAATTCCGAATGTCAGATGCCAGTGAGACTTTTTGTTAGCTGAACTGACAAATCTTTTCATACCTATTCCAAAGGAAACCCAATCTGCCGTATTGTATCGCAATTGTGACCTTTATCGGGGCCTCGCTTGACCCGGCAAAGAAATCGCTATATTTTAACTGAACACACATTTGCAGATAATGTCCCTCCTTGCTATACTTTATCAAATAATAACCGGGACATTGAAATTTGAGCTCTACAGCACTCTGTTGAAGGTACACTTTCTTATATTATTGTCTTAAGGCTGTAGGCTGTTCGTGATAAGAATATCGTAGGCCGGAGCATTCGTGGATGTCTCAAAAAGTATATTAATACCGTTTGCTCTTATTGTATTCTATATTTGCGGGAACGTAAGATAATGAGGCCAAATTGATCTGATAGATTCGTAAACAATTTAAGGGATTCGTATATTTACCTTTACCTTTATTTACCTACAGCTATTTTACTAGAATGCGTCGTTGGTTGACTTTGCAAGTGCGACTGCCGATCGGGAGGTTGGGTTCGATTCCCGGTTCGGGCACTACTCAATTTTTCTAATTTAGATTTTCTAGTAGTGGCTCGGAATCTGGATATGTGCCCGGTGTATGGCATTAGACGCACCACCTATTCCATAGTGTGACGTAAACGTAACTGGTGAAACGTGGGAGTGATCTACATTCCTCTGCCAACCTCTTCGGGGATTACAGGCGTGAAGTTACGTTTTATTTTACTATTTACCAGTACATATGTACTAAGAATGTGGTAGAGCCCTGCTGTGTACGGCGTTCGTCTTTAAAATCAATAATGCTGTACATATTTCCCCTTCCAAATGACACAGTTCTTATTAAACACTTCTTTAACATTCACTGTCCTCATTGATATAGACACACATACAAAATGTACACACACAGAGATACTATATAATGATATGTTACAACTCAATCCTCGAGGGTAGCGATCTTTATTTTTTATGCGTACGAAGGAGCAAACGAGTCACGATCACACATGTGTATCTGACATCTGCAATCAGCCTCGAATAGGAGTGTAATATTAGAACGATTGGTGATTGGTAGATTTATTAAATATTATGATTATGAAAATTAGTAACGGTATAACGTAAGATCACGCCTGTAATCGGCGAAGAGGAAAGCAGAGGAGTGTAGTACACTCCTACGTTGAACCAGTTACGTTAGTAATGGTATAAGGATAGTTAATATGAGTTAGTATTAAAAGAAACAACGTGTAGGCTTATGTACAGTTATAACCACCTAAGGAATGAAGGTTAATTAATCCGCCCTCAACGGCGCACGTTTAATTTCAACTCTCAAGAATTGTCTCGCCCATTGTTTCTTCAACTTTGTATTATATTTTTGCTTCCTTTCACGATTTTATTGTGAAAATGTTTTCTATTCTTTATTTTGTGAAATATGTTCGCGTTAACGTTGATTCGGTATTCTTTTATATCTTTATGTTTACTGCATTGAGTCAAGAGAAACTTCAGCAAGGATTCTTTGTTACATTGTTGCACCAATGAAAATGTATGTGTTTATTTACAAAAAGGTTTTTATATTTATTTACAATATATGCACATTTGTTTGTTCTACGTCTGGATGTAAAAAACAGTTTATTTAACAATATATTTATATGTATATATGTAATTTATTAGCCGTCTGGTTACCATAACAAAAGATCTTCTGATGCTTACTTTGAAATCTAATGGCCGTGTGTGGAAATGTCCCAAGATATTATTATAATAATTATTTTCAAAGCAATTGCTATGTCCATACTTCTGAAGCAACAGAAGGGTTTTATCAGGAATCTTGTATATGTTGGTATGTTTACCTATTGCACTTCAACTTGAAAGTAAAAGGGAACCAAAATGATTAAAAAGGAATAGATCTGAGAATTAGTGATGATATCAATATAATATAACAAATATTCCTAATCCTACGTTTTGTCGTAAATATTAAATTGTGTAAATTTTTACTAAGCAAAATATCATTCATTTGGAGAATATGTGATCACATATTAATTTGAATTGGCTAATTTGATGTACTGTTTAAGAATACAGAAAAAATTAAATATACACATTCATATTTTTAAATATGACTACTAAAAAAATTGTAACTTCATAATACACAGCTACTTCGAACGAGATGGTAACTTTCGTGAAATAGAATTTTCTCGATTCTTATAAACTTGCACTGTATAAAGATGAAAACGAAATTCAAACTTGTCAACATTTGTAAACACTCCGAACGTAGCCGCGGAAAATTTATGTAAATCCAAGTTAAGAGTTTTTGAAAAGCAATCTGGAAAATGTGCATTAAAATATATACATATATACTCGTACATTTCCACGCTCGTCTGGTAAATTGAATATTTCTCATTGCGGTTACAGGCCCGAAGGCCAGCCGTACCGCCATATTGTAAAAGATCAGCAACATTGAGAACGGTCGACTTGGACAGTTGACCCCTAATGTCAAATATTCATAACCAAGCCTTTAAGGCTAACTTTGTTATAATTGGTTAAACGTCTATAGACAATGTCAAAAGCAATGGAACCTTTCACTAAAATAAAACTAAAGATGGGACAATAATTCGAGGAAGGATAAATTGTATTATTATTAATTGGAACGGTTAAGGACATTAGGTTAGGTAAGCAGATGACAAGCCAATTTCAACTGAACAATTTGAAGATAACAAGAAAATTATTCGCCTCCAAGACAACGCAAACAAGCATAGCAAAGAGAAACAGAAAGGTACAGTTGCGTCTAGGGTATCTGAGTGGATTATTGTCGTGAAATTAACGATTATTTATAGATAACAGCCTTCGAACGGGCGAACGGAGGCTGTGTTCAGTCACAGATGTAATTAAAATCCCTTTATAGATGTGAAAAAATCAAGTTGATAAAATCAAGTGGAAAATTACATTGAAGCGAGTTCGCACGTTTTTTTCTATAGCTTTTATATTTAGATCGCTTCGCTTCACTGCATCGTGGCGTCTGCACGGTCAGGTCCACTTTATTACATGGAATTTACGTTAAATGATTCTTTAAAGTATTTACCTATTTCATAAATATACATATATATGTACTTATGTAAATATGGGGCGGAATGGCAATAGTAAAGGCTGTATGTCTAGCAGTTGATTGCTACAGACCGGTGATGATAATGGTTGAGATGATGGTGAAGATGGAGACGATTGCATAAAAGTAAAAATAAATATAGACATTTCTTTGATTGAAATCCCACCAATGTTCATTTAATTTTTGTTATTTACTATTAATTATCATTTATTATCGATTGACTGGTCACTTTTCGTGATATCGCTTTATTTAACTTATTAGTTCGAGCGTATATTTAGTCTACGATCCCTTATTGAACAAAAAGTTTATCTTCGCGTCACTTCAAAGAATTCTTAGTCACTTGGAGTCTCAGTTACGCCCTTGCGTCTTTGATCCATTAACGCAAATATCCGTCGCTCTAAATAGAATACTAACAGCCGAATATAAACGTATACACGGGACGGGAATAGCTTTTTGCGTAGCTACCTACCTGCATGTGTGAATAAATTCATTCATAATTTACCAGACATACATTAATTACGCAATACAACTCTTGTATGGTATAATACAATGGCTTGCTTAGGCTCTACGAAACAGATTAGGACAATCTCATTTTTTCTGTATACTATGGTACAAAAATGTAGGTTATTATTTAAATGTATGTATATTATGTTTTGCATGAAGCTACCGTAAAGATATCGACTGGTTCGCTGATTCGGTCGTTAGCGAACCTGTGTTGAACTATAGGTAAGTTCGATTCCGAGTTTCATCACAGCAAAGGCTCAGCTTAATAATTAAGCGCAATTATTGGATCGTGCAAATGAAATGGCCGTGTGCTACACTCAAAATATTATTATTACTATTATAAAGTACAAAAGTCAAAGAGTTTTAGGTGCATTCACCCTCAGTATTAGATTTAAAAGATAAAAGTGCTAGATCACTACAAATCATGTTCAAATGTGAAGTTATGACGTAAATACTAAACTTAATTAAGTTATCGGTTTTAGGCACGTGTCTCCGCTCAACTGTGTAGCGATTAAACTAGTCAGAATGTGAATGTATAGCGGTCATGTGTCATCTCGATTACATACTACAAATAATATAGAAGTTAACTTACAAAATGTACGAGTTCGTATGTAATTCTATCTAAAACTCAAAAAAAGTTTTTCATAGTTGACAAGTTATTTATTTACTATTTATTTCTTGGAATTTATAATACCAGAACATCACGATTTCATCTATTTCTGTATTTAAGAAGTACTGGTTGTATTAATGCCTTGTGATATAACAATACTATAGGTGGACACCAAACAATTCAATTCACTCATCTAGGGACTTGATGACTTTATAACTATAATTGATTATGTTTCTGATGATTATGTTTGTATATTATGAACGACATTCGACTGCCTCGTTGGTCGTGTTTGTTGCAAGTGCGACTGCCGATCGGGAGGTCACGGGTTAGGTTCCCGGGTCAAAAAC
>DWDW01000859.1:0-13040 GCA_018245635.1 Mimoniades versicolor eupheme
CCTCCGTGAACAGTGACGTCATACGCACCCGCAGATACCACGTGCACGAAAGCCACTGGTTTTCTATCACCGTAACTACTGGCGACTTCCTGTCAGCAAATAAAAATCACTTTGCAACAGAGGGCCGTATGACCAGCTGTATATGTATACAACGGCCATACATTTCACGAGCTTGTAACATCTAACAAATGGCCGTTGAAATATTATGTTGCGTATCACGCATTGTGTACCGCGTATATTCGTATGTTGGTTCGCTAGCGATTTTTATTGTGTGCATTATAATTTGTATGACCTCAGCGGTAGCTAACAAGTGCACATGAAATAAAATACGTACCTATATTCGTAACGTGCTATGAAAAGGCCCTCTATTAGGTTTCTGGAACATTATCTAACCAGTTCAAATCCTTGCCGTGACCGTTTTAAATGATGGCAGTGGAATGACGCAATATATCGTCATGTTTGCGAAACAACAATAGACGCTCGCCAATGTTTCAATGTTTTCCTCTTCTTACGTACACTTCTTCCACCAGTAGACAGAGGATTGTAAACGTGTTAGCAGTCACTGAATGTATAATGCTCCCCTCGATTTCATTGTCATTGTCATTCAAGGATGCTTGTTCCTGTACTGCACCCAACGCAATGTCGCAACGCTTTGTTTTCATTTAATTCACTAACACCATAATGATAGAGAAACAATAATACTTTAGTGACTATGCTTTGTTATGTCGACCATAAAAATATCCTACAGCATGACATTATGTACCTGATCGAAAATCGCTTGATCGAACTAAAATCATAGTTGAGTTTGTCGAGCAAGAAGACCCTATGTACGCCTAAGAGTACCGTATTTGAAGATCTTTCATAAGTCTTGTTACACCCAGAGGGAAGAAAATAGTAGCCTGTCGTTCTGTACCAGATAGTAGCATAGTCACTAAACTGTTATTGTTGTATGTATTTATAATAAGCATCTAGTATTATCGTATAGGTATATTAAGATTATAAAACTATTGGTTTGTTAAAAAAATCTTCTTTATGTGTACATTGCATATGAAGAAAAGTCGATTATGTTTTAATAATATACATGTACTGTAAACTAAATTGATTCGAAATTTCAGTTATTATTCAAGTTTTCAACGGCGTAGGTACATACCATTGATAAATTTAAACGATAATTTTGGAAAAATCTTTGCTAACTTGTGTATACAGTAATAATTTTATATAAAAAAAATATATTTACAAGTTACGACACTGTGTACTAAAAATGTATTATTACAATAAATGTTTAATTAAAAAATATAGATTACAATTGAAAAAATCTTTTAAATTCATTTAAATTTAATTTTTTAACTAACACAATTATAATGATAAAGATTTGTTATCTAGTCAATATGATCGTCGCAGATAATTATATAATAAAATAATTGAAAATATTATATAAATAAAATTTAAACTTTAGATTTTTATTTTCATAATTTCATTTAATATTTCATTCCTACAAAACAATTCTGGTTAGTGAAAGAACAAACAAGAGAAAATGCTTAATCTTTATGCAATGATACATTGCTGATTTGTTAAAAATAAATACGACTTTTACAGGTGATAAGTTCGACTTTTCTTCTATGTTGGCAATTTAATTTAATATGGTACCTGTAACCTTATAATAAAACTGACATATGTATTATGATTCATAACAATTTCCAGACAAAAGGCATTAGTGACTAATGTGAACGAAAAAATATATTATCTAAATCATAAATAGATACGTATTATGATTTATTATCAAATTTTAAATAAAACATACATTTTCCGAAGACGGGATATGTTTCATTTGTTGCAAATGTTTGTGCACAAAATTTGTTAAAATGAAAACAATTAATACATATAATTAAGCACTAATGCCTCTAGCCTCAAAAACTTAATATGTAAACTTATACCGTTCTTTTTATTCTAATAAGAATACCAATATGTATGATATTTGGATATAATCCATTAACTTAATAAATTATATCTATTAACAAAATTGTGTTTTCAATTAACAACCCTTCACTTCAAAGATTTCTGAAGAATCATAAAACGAATAATATTACAAATAGAAAATAATTTATGTAATTATATTTATGATTCGTAAATATTACAGTTACATTATGAATAATGTACATGACTAATAAACAAAATGATTTGCTGAAGAGACAATAATATTAAAATAGACATTTCTGATCACGAGCCCCTCTCACAGCTACGAGACAGCTGAATGACGTCTTACGATTACGACGTGTCACACGCTACAGTACAGATTAGGGGAAGATAAAGCTCGGTGAGCAAAACGTATGTCATTCATTTGAATCAACGTAAGTTCCGACTGTAAAGGCCTCTAACGAGATTTAACAATTTGCAAACAATAGGTATTAACCGACACCGAATTATTTACATACATTTGCGAGACACCAATCTTACACGATGTAGTCCGATCGCATTCAGCGCTAATTAAACATATAGATCGTTCGCAAGGGACCACAAGCGCTGCAAAGTAAAAAAGAAAATTAACATACACTAGTTTCAATTTTGATAAGGAACAAGAATAATTCAGTGTCTAAGTAATAATGAAAAAGATGGTGGGAATTCAAACTAATACTTTCTAAAATGTATATTTATCTATTACAGAAAAAGAAAACATACTTATCTAGGCATAAATTTAAAAACACGAAAAAACAGAGTCTCTGCAGTGCTTTCGTCAAAAGGTTTCATTATATAAAACCATCTGCTCATTAGCTGTAGTGAAGCCGCTGTGAACTCAGCGCAGAGTCCTTTCCTTTTTCGGTATATCAGTTCAACGAAAAGTTCACTTTTAACTTCCATTTCCGGGACCTTAACTGACCATTACTTGAAACACAAAATGTTATAACATGAAACAAAAACATGTAAACATACAGCTATACTTTTCAAGTTACTACTGGAAGGTACCTATCTACTTACTAACTCAACAATTCACACCCTCATAAAACAATCTATATCAGTCATTTTAATGTGATGTGATCGTTCTGGCATTAACGTAAAAACCTGTAATCCCCGTAGAGGTTGGCAGAGGAATATACTACACACCCATATTTAACCGGTTACGCTTACGTTCCACCATGAAATAAGGGTAAAACGTATTAAATAAGGATTTTTAATATATAAGTAAATTAATTAATTAAAAATTACTAGACTGCCTCGTTGGTCTTGTTGGTTGCAAGTGCGACTGCCGTGCTGAAGTTCCTGGGTTCAATTCCCGGGTCGGGCACTACTAAATTTCCTAATTTTATATTTTCTATTACTGGCTTGGAGTCTGGATATAAGCCCGGTATATGGCAATAGGCTCACCACCTATTCCATCGTGGAACTTAAAAGTAACTGGTGAAACGTGTGTGTTCTACATTGCTTTGCCAACCTCTTCGGGAATACCTACCTACAGACGTGATGTTATTTTACTTTAATTAATTAAAAATTAACTATATAGTATATTTTGACTCTTTAAAGATTTGTAAGGTAAAATATGATTTGTACTGATGTAGATAGTAACAAAAAACATTAAGAGTTAGACATCATGTCCTAATGCTCTTAATAGACGAATACTATCAATAGACGCACACACGCAAAGTTATACAACTGCTTAATTCTCTCATTCTACTCGTAAGACGAATCCCGCATCCAACAAACAAAACAAAATTACAACATTGATTACTGAAAAAACTACGAGTAAATTGTACGATATTGTTCGGTAAACTACCGCACGAGAAGAATTACAACTGGGAAGACTACTAGAGAGAAGACGTTTGGTTAAATATCGTCTTAGGTAATTGAAAAGACCGGTGGGTGGGAGCTTTAAGAACACATCCAGCAAAGTAAATGCAGTATCAGGAGCGACGGAACTTCCTTTGTTTCTGTGTCAAGTGCAGGAAAAATAATGCAGAGATTACTAACCTCTACCTCAGTCGTTTAGTGTTTTTCACTTACTTACTACTGTTTCTTAATATCATCCAACGTAACCTACCAAATTCTGAACAAACTATGATCATATAGGATGAATTCTGCATCTAGACAAATTAGTTTGATATAAGATTAGTATCACACATTACTAGCTATAGTGGGAAAAAATAAACTGAGAATTTATGTAGGAGTTATTTTTCGCAACGAAATCCATTCGTAGGAGAATGCGGACCTGTCCTGTTCCACCAGTGGTACAGCTTGGTACAGAATATAAACCTGCTATTTACTATAATCGAATCCGGAAACCACCAGTGAGTCTGGGCTTTCTAAACTTGGCCTATAGTTCCAATAGTCTGATACTACTGCCTTTGGCTCATTATCAAGAATACCCACATTATCAATTCATATTTGATAGTCCAATAGCTCTTATGCTTTAGTTCTTATGTCAGAACTACAAAAATGGCAGAGTCGAGGAATATTATTAACATAAAATATTAAGATAAATTATGGCAATATGTCATAATTACCTAGAATATAGAGTTTTCATGTAATCAAAACGAATTTTAATGGCCCGTATTCTAGCCTCCAGAAAATTAGATACATACTCGTACATTGTCCCTGTATTTCGAAATTCACGGGATTAGTCAGAGTTCGAGACAAAATAACACAAGGGTCTACCGCGGCCACATCTACTTCAACCCCAAAACAGCACCAACATAACCCAAGGAGATTTCACTAATGTTGGTTTAAATCCGGCTTAGTCATCTGGCATTATAACTTTACATAACACACGCTTCAAGAAAAATGACGCTCTTTTAACGTTCCATATAAAAGTTCTGTTCTAGTATCGCACCAACGTATGGTACCAACTGCGTTCTAATTTACTAATATATACCGCAAAAATGAACTTTATTTTCAATTATTCCGTGGATCCATTTCAAACGGTTAACTTTTTTTAACGGTTAACGGTTTATTCGACGTACATACATAATTACTGAAAATCAGCAGACGGTAGAGTGCACTTCAAAATTGTTCAAAACAAGTGGGAAATAAACACTTAACTATATTTGTGGGGCGTTATTGCATGCATGTCGTGACAACTTAGTACGTTTCGCTATTATGAACATGACTGTACAAGTACACGTTAACAGCAAATAGCAAATGTCATTCAGTGGTTGTATGTATATAGAATCGTAATATACGTTTGTACCATTGTAATTATGAGATGGAATATTATTCAGGAAATTAGTTGCTCTTTCAAGTACACTAGTGCTTCGAGGCTTATTGTGTTTTTAATCAGCAAGATCTGTAATAGTTGTAAAATTTTCTGAAAGAGACCATATTCGAATTATATTTCTGAAACTTGAAAATTTAATTTGTTCAATTAAACTAAGGGATAACTGCCTAGTATTTTTTTTGTGAATACAGTAGCAAATCAACTTTCACTCTTACTAACCACCAGACCACTAGACCAGGGGGGTTGATTAAAAAACCATGAAAGACTACAATAGCTACAATGATAAAAATAATTAGACAGTATTTAATTAGAATATTCGCACCTGCGTCGCCGCTTCCGTGATCTTTATGATTATTTCACTTTACTTGACTTTATTCATTATTACTTTACTTTTAAACAATGAACTCGGACATTTGCCTTTCCCCTCCTTTCGTAAATAAAGGTAAACTTGTATCTTGATGAGAAGTGGACTCATTTGAATGCGAGATTCAGGGGAAAGTTTTGAATAAGTGATCCTTGAAGGCGTCTTCTGAAATGGAAAAGAATAAAGGCGAAGTTAAGGATAAATTGCTTAATAGGAGCGCTTGTTTTTGTTTAAGAACTGAATGGAGGCTATTCGTATTCGTATAATTGAAAATTATTACCGTGTTTCAAGGCTCCAAAGATGTTACACAGAAAATTGTGACCATTCACAATACTCATTATACATTCATTTTACATTCATTAAGTTCATTTCACACGTTTCCTTTCACCCAGATTCATTAGATTCATTAAATTTACGTGATTTTCATTGTCGTTGGATTTTACATGTTCCAGTGAAGTTTATTGAATGTTTGAAACTCGACCGATTAATTGAATTAAGTCGGAATTAATAAACACACATTTGTAACATTTAAATGAATATTTAATAAATGTTTCTTAAATGTTAAGCCACATGTTGGCGCGCAAACCGCGAATCCAACCGCACAGCAAAACTGGGGCAAGTACACACATAAATCCCTATGCCCCTTGTGTTGTTTACACAAATATTGTCGAGGAAAATTCTGGAGATTATAATTATAAGGAGTAAACTATTCTTCATTGAACTATACAAATGACATTACAATGCACGTCATCATTGTCTAACTTGTACTGAACAACTCAAACGTTTGCATGGCCGCCAGCAGCGCAGAGGGATGCAAGGGGGTGCAACTGCAACCACCTTAACCGGAAAGAATGTATAAAGAAAAAATAACACATTTTTTACCCGACTGAATCAGGGAGAGGCTAATTATATATATGAATATATGTATGTTGTATGTTTGTATGTATAAATGTTTGTACATAACATGTAATATGTAGGTACATAACATGTAATATGTAGGTACATAACATGTAATATGTACATAACATATAAAAATTTGACGATTGCGATAGTACGTGCTAGGACCCAAGCGGCTTGACTGATTTTAGCAAACGACGTGTCGTTAGATCCGTGAAGACCTTCCGAGTGACATGGCTTAATCATTTTGATGTGAAATCAATAAAGTCAATTTTATATGGCAAACAGTTTAAAAATGTATTGATGTATTAATTTACAATTTGATTAATACTGAAAACGTCTAGGTTGCTATCCAAATTTGTTCATCACCTACATATATTTAGATATTCATTACTACATATTATAATTACAAAATCTAGTACCTAATATTTGGTAATGAAAGCGTAATAATGCATTAGAAAAAGTACTTAATACTTGCAAATCCGTTATCCACATGCTAATCATGTTGTATAGTTCTATATTTTATATTAGTTAACAGTATGTTTGATGCAAATGCACCCCCGTGCAAATCGTCCTGGCGCCCGTGAACGTTTATACATATAAGTTAAAAAACATCAATTCAATTATACTTATTCCTATTCAAAACCTTCACACAACATTAACCTTCAATTGTATAGTGATGGTACGATGTCTGAAAATGTATATTATAAATAAATACTTAAGCTGATATACAACAAGTAAGAAAAAAGTTTTCAAGCTCATTCTGTAGGCACACGATTTACATAAGAAAATTTTGGTTATCTCACATCGAACGCCATGTACCGGCGAGTGGATTGCCCGTCGTCAGATATTAGAATCGTTTGATTGGCAAATAAATGTTTTATAAACACGTACGTAGGTACACTTCCCATAACGTTCGTAATTTCTGCAATGCGGTACATTTTATTTAAATTAATAAACTTCGTATGAGAGGTCAAGGTAACCAAATAATGTGTAGAGGATGTATAAAAATACAAATCCGCAATTAAGGGGTTAAGGGTTGTTGTTTTTTGTTATTGTTATTTTTCATTATGTAGGTAAGTATTTTTCATCATTTTTCGTTCTTGAACGATAATACCTTACTACTGATAATGCGCAACATCGTTCCTGTAATCTGTAAGTGTAGTACAATCACACGTTACGCCAGTTACGTTTACGTCCCAGTATGGAATACAATACAATATAAAAACACTTTATTGCACACCACGTTGACATACACATAGACAAAAACAATAAAAGAACACAAGATTACACGGCAGTAACAATATCTTAACCATCTTATATTTAGACTGCGAACCACTATTAGAAAATCTAAGTTACAGAAATCCAGTAATGCCTTACCCGGGATTTGAATCTAAGACCTTTCATTAGACAGTCGCGCTTGCAAGTGACACGACCAACGAGGTAGGCAACGAATTTTGTTATTAATAGAAACTAAATAAAAATAAAATAGTGTTAATATAATTATATCCTAAAGTTCACCCGTTAGCCGCGTTTGAGAACCTTTTGTATCAATGTTTAAGGTTTGACATAAAGTGAGTCAACTGCTTTTTTGCATTTCGTATGATGTAGGCTGACTCATGACAAGGAAACAGGACAGCCACGAAAATACCTTGCCCCATAGTGTGCCTTTACCTATGACTGAGACTAACTCTACAGTGGAGTGTCGGACATTTATTTATTTCTTTCATTTCTTCACATATATTTCTTGGTAATTAACTGCAATAGGCTGATGATGATGATCCCGATGATTACATTGTATTGGTAAAATTACAAGGTCCTTCAGTGTAAGATGTTCTGCGGGACATTTTCTAATTATCACGTACATATTTTTATTGTAGTTGTTATTACGTCTGTAAATTGTAGTGGTTTCTATTCTATATCATAATTTTAATACAATTAAGATTTTTTTACACGGTGCCAATATTATAACACATTACAATCTAATAAATTGATTTAAAAAAAAATTTAATGCTGACAATGACCAATTATGATGGAACTATATAAATTCTATATACACTAACGGAATCTAGCAAATCGTTATGAAACCAATGGAATCTAAAACTTCATTTAAAAATATTTAATTTAATTGCTATGCTTTTTAAATTCACTGAATAAATTTAAATTTTGAACAGATTCAACGCCGAGCACCAACTAGTACAGTGGGAAAACAGCACGCTTCCAATTACGTTCAATAAACATGCATAAGTTACATGCAAACTTACACTGACTCCCCGGAATTGTTCACTACTTACTATCAGAAAAGCACCCGCTGTATTGCTGCATTAGTCACGAAGTTACACCGGTAAATTTTGGAGGCTTAAGTTGTCTGGCCATCGGACAAACAATCTGAATGCAAAGGTTTTAGATACAATTTGAACAATTGTACTAAAATAAACATTGGATTGATAATTGTAAAGTGAATAATAATTTCTACTGATTGACTACCTCGTTAGTTGAGTGGTTGCAAGCGTGACTGCCGACCGAGAAGTCCTGGGCTCAAATCCCGGGTCCGGCAACTATGGGCTTTTTCTAACTTACATTTTCTAGTAGTGAATGTGCAGTCTGGATAAAACGTGGGAGTGTACGACACTCCTCTGGCTACCTCTTCGGGGATTACAGACGTGATGTAATTTACATTACCTTTACGTATCTACAAAAAAAGCAAACACCTATCTTTGCGTCTAAGATAATAATAACATATAAATCTCGTACCCATTGATATAAACTATTAAACATTCATAATTGAAACGTTTAAAATCGAACTCGGAGGGTCATAATGACCGAATTTCAATTCCACTAGATCCTTATCCGGGGAGGTGAAATTTTCATTTAACTTTATCATTATAGCTATTATTTAGTGGCAGGATTCGACAAAGGTTGGAATTCGAAATAAAGGGACAGTTTTATCTGTATAATGATGGTCTGGTTGTATAAGCTTCGAATATTCACGTTATGGTTCATTATACGGTGTTCGGTTCGGGCCAAAATTGCACCTCCAAGTTTAATAATGGAACGGAAGTGACCGTGACGGCGGTTAAATCCAGCTTGTATTAACCATGCATAATACATTAAAACCATAACTATATGACATTATTACATTATATACAGATTATTAATTGCAGTCTCGCTCGCTCTCTAAAAAAATACGCCGTTTAAAAAGTGATCGATTATTATTTTTTGCACGAGAAGAGAAACAATGAACTAAGAACGAAACGGCCATAAATTTCGCATGTTTGTTTTTTGATCCATGTCACATACCTACGTAACATTTGGTAGTTGCTATATTTTAAAACAATCACTATAGAATATTTTCTCGATCCTTGCATATCATACTTTTTACCATAGGTAACTTCCGCATCACTATTCAGCCATTTCCTATTAGATCTTGTCCATAAAAATTGCTCTCGCTGTTGTAGCCACCAGCTCATTCTTGTAGCTCTCGTTCAAATATAATAATTTCAGCGGTAGAAACTTAACGATATTACAGATAATTATAAGACGAACTACAGCATAGGCATAGTAATGTAGCGGTGGTACGCGATAATCGTTAGGTATATATAGTATGGTATCGCCGCATAGAACGCTCGTTAGTTACCGCATATTAATTCTAATTGTTAGCTCAGAATACATGATTACTTCCAATTTCTCTCCTTAAACAGCAACTCGTGTGCTCTGACCGACGTTATTGCTGCTTTTGAACACCACGTTAGTTTCCATTTCATTTAATTGTCATTAACAACATAATTCAATGAAACATAAGTCGAATCTCACCAACTCCATCTTTCGACCGTTCGAAGCGTGTTCGCTTTCAAGTCTAATTGAAAATTATGGAAACATTCTCTTACATATTCCTATATTATTAAAGGAAGTAAAACATGTGTCAGTATGGTTATTATGATCGCACATAAATCCAGACCATACGAGTACCTATGAAATGAGAAGCAGAGTAGCCAATAGACTACTATGACTCGGAATAAACTAAATTCTGTGACTAGACTTGTTTTGATCGAACTCACATTTCTGGCTTGTTTGTTTTAAGCCTGCGGTTATAATGTGCGAATAGCTACCTTAATTTCCCAAAAAGGTACTAATATATACCAAAGGAATATAAGGAACTTTCGTCAATTTAAAGGTATTTTTTTTACAGTCAATCAACTCTGGTATACATATTTTATTCAGTTACAAAGTTTACAAATTGTATATTAAAATTACGACAAAATTTTGAAACTGTCATTGTTGTCATCAACAGCGAATGGCGATTCTTCATAATGACACAGTAATTTTCGTCATCTATCGATACAAATGATTATCTCTTATATTCGAAACGATCTCTGGCTCCCATCGATCGCCGTTGGTGAGCAGCTTCTCCTTGTTGTACAGTAACTCTTCGTGAGTCTCTGTGCTGTATTCAAAGTTGGGACCTTCCACGATGGCGTCCACTGGACAGGCTTCTTGGCAATAGCCACAAAATATACATTTAGTCAGATCCAAGTCATACCTCGTGGCTCTTCGGGACCCGTCGCACCTTTCTTCGGCTTCGATCGTAATGGCCTGAGCGGGGCAAATAGCTTCGCACAATTTACACGCGATGCACCTCTCCTCACCTGTCGGATATCTTCTCAGAGCGTGTTCCCCTTTAAAACGAGGTGAAAGAGGACCCTTCTCGAACGGGTAATTGATAGTTGCCGGTTCCTTGAACATGTGGCCGAGGGTCACTGCGAAGCCTAAAATTTAATAGACATAGAATAAAAATCAGATATGAAATATTGTCAAGTTAGCAAATGTACCTAGTTTTCGCCACGAAGGCAATGCAATTGACGGGAACTCATGAAGCCAGACCTCGGACAGATTCGTAATTAATAATCGGGTACATAATTCAATCATGTACATATATGGACACTGATCGAAAATGGGCAAAACTGTATTACGCATAACTGTAGATATAATTGTACATGTTTCTTTTATACATCATTGAGCACATCGTAAAATAGCCCATATTGGTAGGAAGCTTTTTGGCATTAAATCGAAAATTTGACTACAATATACTATAAAATGGATGAAATTATACTTTGGTAAAGCTTCTGATAACATGAATTTGAACCGGCACACTAAAAAAATTTCATTCAAAAATTCATATTTATTCAGGGCATCTTTAAACGTAACGGGTACATCGGGCACAAATACAAACTCCGAGCCACTACAGAAGTATTATTATTAAACTAGTATAATAATTGATCATAAAAAAAAGTAAGAACTGGTTTTGTTCTAATGTTTAAATGCATGCAAATTTCAGGCATTAAATGCGAAAGCAGCTAAATGTTGTTTAGTTATGTTTAAGAAAAGCCTAAGCTCTATATGTAGGTATCACTGTATAAATAAAAAAATAAAATATTAACAGAAAACTGATCATCGTTTAATTGTTACTTATATGTATTACGATCTGCCAAAACTTACTAATTCTTTTATACATAATATAAATTGGGACAAGATATATGTAAGAAAGCAAGGAAGTAAAAACAAATTATACGCGGTAAAACTCGACACGCTAGTTGCTAAATAAATTTTACTTAGAAATAGGTAGCCATCCTAATATCTCCATTCACCAAGTACGGGCCGCTGAATAAGGGACGCCTGTCATTTGCTAACGAAACCTTATTATAGAATAGCTGGAGGGCCAAGATTTTACAACGTCTTTTATTCAGCCCTTTCTCCGACTTTCTTGTTTCACTGCCTCCATAGAAACTACGACGTACAAATCATATTTACCGCTATAATTAATTGAAAATTAAACTAGATTTTTGACTATAATTTATTGTCAATACTGGAAATCGAAATGTTCTATTCACTTTGTTTGTCAAAGTAATATTGGTACCTACATTAGAAAAATTGATGCGATATCAGTGAAATTACATCATTAAATTCACAGAAACGTATTTTAGTGGCGCAATTTTTATACAAAAAAAAACACTAAGTATCTCAATGTGACTGTGACACAACATCATATTTGAGTGTATCATAAGATAATAATGATCTCATCGAAAAATGATACTGTTTAATGCAGCGATTTTTTTTTAAATCTCTCGGCAAGTGAATACGGTTACGGCTTGTAGCGACTATTACTAATTAAAAGAACTACGCCTCACTTCACTGTTAAATTAATACATTCTCGTT
This sequence comes from Mimoniades versicolor eupheme, assembly GCA_018245635.1. NCBI lineage: Eukaryota > Metazoa > Arthropoda > Insecta > Lepidoptera > Hesperiidae > Mimoniades > Mimoniades versicolor. The sequence goes on from DWDW01000859.1 coordinate 12,678, forward strand.
CTTCGCTTTATATAAGACAAATATGTACTTCATTCTTTTCTGGAGTGAAATCGCTTCTAAGATTACGTTAATTAATGAACATTTTTATTTTAACGCATCAACCAAGTTATACGAGTATGTGTAATAATTATCGATAATAACTCGCCAAGATAATGAACAAAGAGCGGTTTACTTAATTATAATCCAGTATGATTAAATACAAATAATTAAATACAAATAATAAATGACTGCCTCGTTGGTCGTGTTGGTTGCGAGTGCTACTGCCGAACGGAAGGTCCTGGGTTGGATTCCCGGGTCGGGCACTACTAAATTTCCTAATTTTATATTTTCTATTACTGGCTTGGAGTCTGGATATAAGCCCGG
>DWDW01000860.1:0-13033 GCA_018245635.1 Mimoniades versicolor eupheme
CACTCCCTTTCATCCATTCACAATACACGTAGAGAAGTACGCTCGTGTGCAATCTTAATATTCAATACTCTCAAAAATATTATTGTACAAATATTTAACTACTTTTGCTTTATGTCACATTGATAACGGGTCGGCGATGTGTGCCGTAACATAGACACAGGCTGCGCGCAGCTCGCCAGACAATGCTTCACTTGATCAGACTATCGTAGTAGATTAATATGGCTTGTATATATTATAACTTTCCTGTTTTATTGGGGAAATAAGTATTATTATAGTGTAAAAGTTGTAATGTAACGTAATGTAAATTAATGGCGAGTGCTAACCTCTTTTACCTACCGAGAGGCGACCATCCCAGTCCCCAAGAATAGCTACTACTCAGAATGTATATTCGCTCCTTGCAGACAGGAGTGTGTGACAGGAGGAGGGACAGGCATCGCTGTGTAGGATTGTTTGTGATAAAGCCCAGTCACCACTTACGTCCATTAACCATTGACTGCTATTTCATTTGTTTTTGTGTAACATTTTTTTTTGTAATAATGCTCACAACTATTAAAATTATAAGAGTCCATGACTGTCCAATTAACAAAACGAAGCAATGAAATTAATATATTACTTGAACTGTGATAGCCTAGCGGTTTCAAATTCAGTCTCCCATTCGGAGGCCCGGCTTCTCAGACTAGCGCATTCGTCTTTACGAAAATGTGCGCTTTAAGATTACCTACATATCACTTGCTAGAACGGTGAAGGAAAACATCGTGAGGAAACGTGCATACCTTAGAGTTTATTTGAAAAAATGTTCTCTAAAGTCGTGTCACGTCTGTCAACCTGCACTTGGCCAGCGTGGCAGACTATGGCCCTAACCCTCTCTCATTCTGAGAGGAGACCCAAGTTCCAACAGTGGAACTAACAGTTCCAACTATAAAATGGTAGGAAAACAATACTTTGAAAGCCAAATTGAAATTTAACCGATACGTTCACAATACACAACAATATTTCAGGACACCCCGACGTGTGCATGTGAGATTTTAAAACAACAATAAAATTTATTGTTAATAGTTGTTAAACGTTAGCAATGGCGCGCAATGGCGGGCCGAGCACGTGGAGACGTCGCACTTCTACACGAACAAGGACATCGACCGACTCATCAGCGACACGGAGGCCACGGTCACCAACGACCTGGAGGGCGGCGACCGGCAGAAGGCCATGAAGAAGCTGCGAGTGCCGCCGCTGGGCGAGCAGCAGAGCCCGTGGACTACGTTCAAAGTGGGACTCTTCTCCGGATCGTTCATCGTTCTTCTCATCACTGTCGTTCTATCCGGTAAGTTCGTGAGCATTATAAAAAAGCTGGACCGAAATTATTTTTCGTCTGATTGGAAAAACAATAATTCGATTGACTGTGTAAAACATGATTCATGTAATATTGACAAGTGTCGTCTCTTCTTACTTGTAGCGTTTTCTTACTTTCTATTTTATCTAATGTAATATTATATTATGAAGATAATAAAATTTTCCATTAAAAACCGTTCATATGGTCTATGATAAAATTGTGTTCGAGTAAATTCTTATTATCATAGATATAATAATTATTATTATCCAAACCAATTCCCCTTCGTGTTTTAAAATTTCACCATTACTTTATAAGCTGCAATAACTGAGGATCAAAATTATTTGTAATGAAAAGACCAAGAAACTTAAAGCCAGACAAATCTGGGCGATGTTTTTAAAAGAATGGTAGTCGTTATAGGGTTAGATTTACTAAGTAGAACACAGAATGTAGCTAAGCCTAGTTAAACTCAAATAGCCACAAGTCTCTTTGTTTATTTAATCCTTTTAACTTTCGTATCTTTTTATTGCTTAACAGATTTTCTTAAATCTATTTGGTGGTGAATTTGAATTACTCAATACGCAACATCCAAAACCCAGAAAACTTAAATAAATTCATCATTGCGATATTTATATGGCCCCGAATCGAATCTGTAACTCTCTGCGCGGCTGATAGACGTAATGATCGATGTGCGAGATCACCTTGTCAAAACTTCAACTATGAATTATACTGCGTTAAGATTTTTCTTTACGGTATTATGTATATCTAAAGTAATATTATAGAAAGGAGAGACATTTATATTTGTTTGCTTTGAGTACTTCTTAAATTACTGAACTGATTTGAAAAAAATTTTCACCATCAGAATCCTACATTATCCATGAAGAACATGGCGTCAAAATTCAAAAAAGTATAATAATAAATAATTGGGAAATAATATAAAAAATCATAAAAGGGCTTTCTCCTTTCCTCATGGTTAAATTGTTCAAAGTTTGTTCAAATTTTGAATAAAAAATTCTGGTGTGACGGGTGTATGGCAATAGGCTCCCACCTATTCCATAGTGGGACGTAAACGTAACTGGTGGAACTTCGGAGTGTTCTACATTCCTTACGTCTTCGGGGATTACGGGCGTGATGTTACGTTTCTGACTAAAAAAAGTATTAAAACAATTGGCAAGAAATTAAAAAAAGTATGTAATGGTATATGTATTTACATACACAAACTCGTGTTCTTTCAAGAACAATTTTGTTAATAAAAATACTGATTGAAGCGACACGATTTCTTTGATATAGTCGTAAAGTAGAGAAAGATCAATAGTGATCGAAGTCGATATAAATGTGTACTGTTCAACTTAGTTTCGTACCTACGTCATTGACCTAGCTGTAGGTCGCTGGCCGTTAAATTTGTAACTCTGTGCAAAAAATATGTGTCAATGATCTTTACTTTAATGGATTTTTATTAATAGATTGTTTTGTAGTAGTAGAATGCGTTCAAATAATTAATTTGACGATAAATCGTAAAACTTAAACTCTTAAAACAGGCGGCTGCCTGTTTGTTATTTTTTGAATAAAAAAATACTTGTCGTAGTGATGGCGTAACGCAGTCCGCTCTTCTTCGGACAGAGAATCGGCTCTAAATGGGCGAGCTTCTTGAAAATAAAGATGGCTGCATAATAATTTAGGTAGTTATTTGTCGTATAAGTCTCTAAATTCTGCTCTGCATTGCTTCATTATATTCGTATTTATCATCGGTTGACGATCTCGCAATCGACCTTGATCTCGCTCCCTTTTAACCATTGGCTACTAGGTCAAGGGCCAACGGATGCTACTCTATTTTAATGATGATAGTTCCATCACAAGTCATACCGCACGGTTTGCATTGTGTCATTTAACACATTCATACTACGTTAGCTATATCTCTCTGTATCTCTGATATAAAATCGGACATAAACAATAGTTTGAGAATTTTTTTTTCCTGCCAGTTGGTACTTTTCCTCTGCACATTTTTTTTTTCAATTTCAAAATTCCGTTCGGCCTTCCCATTATTTGACTTGCCAACTGCCCCATAAATTGCGCTCAGCAAACAAGATATGGGTAATAAACTGGTGTGCCTTCTGTGCACCTTATGTTTATCTGGACTATTATCGCAGATTAAATATGTGAAGATTACTCAACTGATAAACCTCTAATATATGATTTTCTGGCCTTTAAGTTAAGCTTTCTATGTCCACATCCGGTGGGGCATTGGCTTAAAATTATATACTTGCGCATATTACATAGGTACAATGTATTACACATGGCTTGTAAAAGTTGTGACGTAAGTTGCTTATGAAGGTATTAACAGTTTACTGGGAGTTCTTGGTTAAAATTTATTGCTGTAGGAATATGGAATGTTATATGGATTATCTTATACGCTCCTTTCCTACATCCAAGGTTTGCTTATGGAAAATCACTAACATTTGCGTATTCCTCGTGCGAAGCATGTCGCACTCGTTCCATTTACAGGTACGTGGAATATTCTAGATGCGCTTGCTAACACAAAACTGAATATAAATTTGTGTTACTCTTTCGTTTTTACGTTATTTACAAGTTTAAGTCCATCTAAAATAATGTACTAAAACTACTAAAAGGCTGTGATAGTTTTGATGGGGGTTTTATAGACAAATTATGAAGTTATAATGAGTAATTTATGACTAAAACGACAAGAATTGCGACCAGATCTAACATAGACAATACAAGTAATAAACTAACATTAATCTCAACCTCCGATTTATTTAATATCCGATTGTTAACACTCGTAATACTTTTTTTCCAGCACTATTCCACGAAGGCGGCACAGACAATTTCAAAACGGCGTTCCGATTGTACCGCGGGCCCTTCCTTCTGGTGGAGTTCATATTCCTGATAGGCATCAACGTGTACGGCTGGCGGTCGTCGGGCGTCAACCACGTGCTCATCTTCGAGCTGGACCCGAGGAAGCATCTATCAGAACAGCACTTGATGGAACTGGCGGCGATATTCGGCGTAGTCTGGGCCCTGAGTATACTGAGCTTCATATATAGCGCCAGTTTGAGTATACCGCCCTTCGTCAACCCTCTGGCGCTGGTCATCATCATGCTCGTGTTTCTCATGAATCCACTGAAGGTGTTTCGACACGAAGCCAGATTCTGGTTTTTGAGAATATGTGTGAGTATTTTTATTGGGGTTTTTTTTTTCTCTTTAAAATTTCATACTAGTACATACTTGGACAAAATACTTTTATGGCTAGCTTCAAAATATATGGAGATGACATAAGCTGCGGGGAAACAAACATAGTGCATCAAGTTAGTTCGCTTATGTCATGTCCATACATTTTGAAGTTAGAGTTTGGCGTTAACGCTTACGGTAAAATATTTTATCTAAGCCCACCGCACAATTAAGCCAATGGCGGTAGTTCTAATAAATGCTCGACATGTAGCATTTTTGTATTAATTTATCTATAAAAGAACCGGTTGTCATCCCAGGGTCGGATCCTAGCAGCGCCGTTCATGCCAGTTCTATTCGCCGACTTCTGGCTGGCCGACCAGTGGAACTCCTTCGTGACTGCTTTCATCGATTTCCATTTTCTCATCGCCTTCTACGTATCCAGTGGCGACTGGTTTAATGTTGATGGTAAGTAAATATATGAAAATATTTTTGCATAATATAATTCAACACTGACATCCCCCAATTCGGTCAAGAGATGGCGTTACGCTCATCTCGTATCTACATACAACAACATTTTGAAAACATTCTGTGCAATATTTTCAAGCGTTCAAATTAGTAAGCAAATGGTACACTGGCCAGATAAAGGATAATAATAATAATAATATTTTGAGGCAACTGCACACAGTCATTTAAATCTCAAATTATGAAAAACCTGTGCTATTGTAATCTGATACATGTCATGTAGATAATTGCTCGTCTGGAGACAAAAAATACAAAAAGCATCTGTCCAGGGTGGATATCAAAACTGCAACCTCTGGCCCAGACTACAGTTTCCCAAATCGCTAAACCAAAGTAGCTATTTCTTTTTGGTAATGTTATGCTTGAGACCTATATGTAATTAGATTAGTATGAAACAAAGTTTACTATAATCTATAAAATGGTATGGTATCTTAATATCCATCATGTCGCTGGTGTAAATATTCATAATACTTGATAATTATTGGGAATTAGATATTTCTTGAATTGTGCAGAATTTTTTTGAAACACACCAGAATGTTCTATATTTAGCTTCGTCTTTTTTTATTTAGTGGCTAATTGTAGAGGTAGTATGTCAAGCCTAGGTCTGTAAGGATATAAATAATTGGTACTGGTGTTCTGTCGACCTCGTAAACGACTGGGAGTGATAATAATAAAATCCTGATTGAACTGTGTCATATGTCATCATTGCCTGCAATAACTACTTTACTCTATATCCCTATTCAATTAGCTTTTACAGAGTTTCGAATCCCTCTTAAATAACATTTGAAAATGATAGAACTATCGTTCAAGGGTTTGATTCTGAGTACCCCTAGTTATTCTGCCCAGTAAAAAGGGTATTGCAAGTTTATTCCAACTGATATACTTCAATTCTAGGTCTCATTGGGTACAAATGTCTATAACTATGTATTTTGAAATTCTTTATTTACTAAAAATACTGAGAGGTTAGTATCCAACAATAAAACAATAGATTGGTTGATCGTTATTATGATAAAACATAAATAAAACAAAAAATTTCTCAGTAGCTTGATAAACTTAGGACAATCGAATACTTGTATAAAAAGGAACCCAATGACAGGCAATAGTTTTAAATATCAGCCATGGTAGCTATAATAACCGTGAATAACCAAGTAACTTTAGTAATAAAATTTAGTATCCAGATAGTATATGCTAGCATTAAGTACAATCAATATCAATATATACCCTTTTTGTAATATCTATCCTATGTGTAGTACCTGCCCCATCCAGAGTAGCTGTCATATATGTAGTATTAATTCTGTTCGTAGTACCTGCCCTATCTATAGTATTCATTCCATCTACAATACCTATTTCCTAAGTAAAGTTCCATGTTGAAATATTTTAGTTATAATTGTTTGTTGTTTTATTTTTTCGTTTATAATCACACGTTTCTCACCACCGAACAGCGGTCACGTCCACAGATACCTTCGAATCGTCTATGTGGTTTATCATCAGCAAGGCGGTGGTGAACGTCATTCCCGCTTGGGCCCGTTTCTGGCAGTGCCTGCGCCGCTACCGGGACAGCAAGGAGGCCTTCCCCCACTTGGTCAACGCCGGCAAGTATAGCACTACGTTTTTCGTTGTGCTATTCTCAACTCTACGCACCGTGTACAGTAGTGAGTATACATAATCTTGTAAATTGTAGAATAAAAAAAAGATTTTTGTAAATCGTATGAGTTAAAATAATTTGGCATGTTAGTGCCGTATAATAAGATTATCGGATATTCAGGTCACACCAAACCTTGTATAGAGCTTGCGATGATGTGATTACATAAAAATATTTGTCGATAATGAGGTGTGCGCCAGGATTTGAATCCAGGACGCTGGGATTAGAAGGCTGAATTTTGAACCACTGCGTTGTTTCGCTTCACCGTTCAAGATTATGTTGATTCCTAATAATGTCTCGTATGTACCCACAGAAGACTACACGGACACATACGACAATCCATTCCTGTTCGCGTGGTTCGCGTGCCAAGTGATATCTTCCCTGTACACGTACACGTGGGACGTGAAGATGGATTGGGGGCTGTTCAGCATCGGACCCTCCAAGGAGAACAGCTTCCTCAGGGAGGAGATCGTGTACAGTCCTGGGGTGAGTTTGACCATACACGATATTCGGGTTGATAATAACCTCAATATGCCTATTGTAATAAACCGGATGTAGGGGCCGTTAGAGATCACAGGAAAACAATTTAGTGTATTGATATACTTTATTTAACCCAAGAAGTCTTTATGAAGTGAATCTTTTTATAAAATATGAAATTTTACATTATCAAAACGCTTTCAGTTTTACTACTTCGCAATCGTAGAAGATTTCGTGCTCCGTTTTATATGGACAGTTTCATATGTGCTGACGGAGAACAAAATCGTTAGCGGAGAAACTATGACTTCACTTTTGGCGCCGCTCGAGGTCTTCAGGTAATTATGGCACTAGCGCCCCTAGCGGTCTTTAATGTAAACAGGTTTGAGCGATTTTACTCAGCTTGAGGCTAAAGCTGAGGATTTGCAGATTGCAAATTGATGCTATAAGAGCACTGACATCACATGTGATATTTTTGTTGTTAAACAGTAATCCTCAGTAAATTGGGTATTAAGGTTCCCTAATAGACAGAGGAAGTAAGCTTTCCCAACTCAATGGTCAAAAATAGAATCTGAATTGTAGCTTTACTAGTCTTTATGCATGAACAGGTACAAATAAATAAAAATTAAGTAAATAAAGTTAATACATGTAACTTCTATCATCAACCAATTCTGTAACCAAATAATTCATAACATTTATAAATGATTTCCTATCAAAAGTCCGCTGAAAACTTGCTTTCAATAATTTATAATGTTAAATAAACTTTGGCATCAACAAAATACAAGGTAGAGTGAGTACCTTATTGCTGTGGATCTAGCAATTTTAACACTATTAATTTCACAGGCGCTTCATTTGGAACTTTTTCCGTTTGGAGAACGAACATCTCAACAACTGTGGCAAGTTCCGCGCTGTCCGGGACATATCGGTGGCGCCGCTGGACTCCTCGGACCAGGCGGACATCGTGCGCATGATGGACCTGCCCGACGGAGTCGTTAACAGGTGACCTCCAAATACCCCAGTTACCCTAACCCAAAGCTATTAATAAGTTAGTATTCTAAACATTAACAATGTTTTAAAATAATTTAAAACAACAATTCCAAACCTTCTAATGTCCAAATAAATTTTGTCCTTATTTGTATTTAAAGTATGATACCACATATATTCCAGATAATACAATGTAAATATGTAACTCGCGAGTTTCTATGAATATAGCAATGTGGTTTAAACAATTTAGCGGTCGCGAATCCGGATGTTATTCAGAAAATATGTGGCGCCATCTATTAGCAACATATAGAAATAGTTGTTAAGTTATTTCGCTTACACATCCATATATACTTGATGCAATAAAAGAACAGCTGACTGAGAATGAATCTTACCCAATGTTTTGTGATATAATAAAATATTAACCGCTTTTTTTCTTTAGGTTAACAAAGAAGAAGAATCAAAGAAAGGCGAGGGAGAACGACAGGAAACCGCTGTTGAAGAAGGAATCAATTCAAGATATACAATTAGAAATAGACTTGTCCTCCAAAATGTTGTAACAAACTGTGATATGTTTAGTACTTGATATTATTTATAAGCACATTGTAAGTATTATTCGAATTATATTTATGGAGATAAAAACATATCAGACTTTGATTTGAAAAATTATATACACTGATATTTTTCACAAAAACGGGATAATCAAAAACGAAAGTAAATATTAGTGCCTTTAATATTTACACAATCTTAAATTAATAAAACGATCTGACATTAATTATAAACTGTAATTAACAACAACAATATATACGCGAAAACCGCATGTTTTAAATACTAAATTTTTACAAGCATTTTCGGCCCTAATTACTCTTCATATATAGGTACGATATCTTATTCAAAGCTTCAATCACTGATGTGTTCACTTGACATAACTTCAAGGAGGTTCAATTAAGTGCTTTTTGAATCAAGCATAGTTTGAAGCATCACATTTAAACCTATAACTTTTATGAGAACAAAACTGCGTCTCAATATCTCAGTACCAACCTGCAATTGCTACCGTAGCCGTAGCTCCATATCACATCACAAAAATTTAAAAAATGTATAAATAATTTGCTGATGTTAGCTTGTGATAGTAACTGTTCAGTAAATTACATAAAACTTTAAAACACTGTACATATAATTTTTTGTTCCTAGACTATAGAAAATCTACAACAATATTTTACAGTTGCAATAATTTCAAGAGTGTGCTTGCAAACATATGAGTATGCAAACATTACTTTATTTATTTTCATATGTGAGAATATAATGTACTTAAATTTCAATGCCTAACTTAAAGCTCTGTAGATGTTTATTTATTCAATAATAACAAAAATTTGTATACAATGAGTTCAGAAAAACATTATTTGAAATTAATTTACAGGCCATATAGAAACCATAGAAAATTTTGAATAATTAGAAAATAGTAAATACTAATAATTCTCAGAATATTAAGACACAACATGTCCTAGATAGATTACAGTGACATTTTATCAAATAAAATATAATTACTTTCCTAATGTTTCTATTAAAAAATAAATATAACATCCTCTTCTGTTGGAATTTATATACCTGTATCAATATCAATTATCACTTTAAACACAGACCATGAGTGAATTTTAAATGTTATTGAGATTATTATATCAAAGAGGACAAAAGATTAATTCTCTACTTTGCTACGCTAGGACCATGACTATTACCTTAACAGTATAACAGTTATTATTACTATTATATAAAAGTTTTACCTTTATAAACTTCTTTAACTTTGCCAAATCTCACCTTCTTCTATTCTCTATTCTCATAATATATAAAGAGTTAGAAAGAATTCCCTTCATATATTAATATACATATCCCATAAGTGTACTGAGGCTTGCAACAATTTTAGACATGTCTGTTTTGATGAGGTTATGGTAGGATAAGGGAAACTACGGATTAATATTTTGATTACCCTACAGTGGAATTAAAAGGTTCTGATGTAACAAGATCATTCAAAAACAATTTTTTAGATTAATTTACAAAATATTACAGGATTTGATGCTATAAAAAGTTGCGCCTTAGAATAAATTGCAAAATGTTACAGAATTTCTTGAATGTTTTTTAAAGTAGTGGTGGGCCTTAAATTATCACAGCGTCTGAATATAAATTTTATAGTATATCCCCTCCATATTTTGTATATTCTGAGATTAGTATTTACAATCACAATAAATTCATAATTTTGCCAAAAACCGTGTTATTGCACTTGTAGTGCATTTAAACTGTTAGAAGAATTCCATTCTTGTGTATTTATCTGCAACAAAGTTCATGAAAACATACATTACATAAGATTAAAACTAGTTCCTTAGTTCTCTCAATCAATAACATGTTTGAAGTGCCCAGCTTCAACTCTATTTCAAGGGAAGATGGCTTATATTATAGAGAAGGTTACGGAGTAAGTTATGAAGGTCTTCCTGGTAAGGTGAAGCACGATGGAGTCCATGTAACCATAAACTTTACAAACATGCACTGCCTCATGGATATACGAGTATGACAATTTTGACTTAGTAAATAATAAAGTAAACCATATACCTAAATCTAGACAAAGATTCTTAAGTGCGTAGTGCTTCTAATCTGGACTGCATTTCATCTAGTTCACTTTCATCAGGCTCTGGTGCCTCTGTCTCCTTGCTGGTTGACGGAACTCCAACGGCCGTAGGTGGTGCAGGTGCTTCGCCCAGCTTGCCTTGTGTAAGCTCCCATAACACCTGCAAAAATGAAAAAAAAAATTACTTCAAATAATTCAAACTGAATCTCACTTAAACCCATTATAACAACATATAGAAAATAATACATCTCTTCCAATGTATAGTTTGTATGCCATTGAAATATAAGTGTAAACATAGTAATTGATAAAATCCATAGCCAAATTTTCATTCAAGTAACCCTTTCTCTTAACAATTAATAACTCCAACATGCTATTAGAAACTAAGAAATGATATTCATTCTCAAGCTAATTCTAAAAACTGAACCAACCTTGTCAACTTCCGACTGTGCTGCCTCCTCCATTTCCTCCTCATCCTCAATGTTGGACATGGTCTCATCTAGCATCTCCTCAATGATGCCCGCTTTCATCATCTCCTTGCTGAGTTCTTGCATCGTATGAGCAACTTCTGGGAGTCGGACCAGAGCCTGCATAGCTTGCATCACCTGATTATGTGGAAAAAGAACATAACAAGTTTTTGTAGCATCTTTATATCTCAGCAATATAATAAGTTTTATGTGTGTGTGTGTGTGTATAAATGTATGACTAAGCCATTTATGTATTGAATAACTTAGTTATAAATACATGGAAAACATAGGACATGTTTATATATAATCTGCACAAGAACTATATTCAATAGATACAATCAAAGCCAAAAAAAATTACAAATGTCAATTAATAATTTATTTTTAGCAGAATATTATGGTTGATGTATCTAATGAGCTGCCTACTACAAACATTTTAATTAAAAGGACCTTAGATAGTTGGTCGCGAAATATAAAGCAGATTGGGGATAACAGAGCACCGCTTCTCTCTGCATCTATGTTGATTTCTGTAGGTAGCCAGGACATTGAGACATGTAGATAGCACACATCACACCTCGACTTGCCACGACCGAATTTAATCTTGTCTTGTTCCTGGTCTCCCTGCATATGTTTGGGGTATGTATATTTTCTCCACCCCAACAAGAATAACTATCTCAATAGGTAGTTTTTAGGAAAATACAACCAAAATAATCACATGTAATAGAATTTTTTAAGTGTGTATGAAAGAATGGGCTTGTATTTACCTCTGTGGATCTCTGTAGTGAGCCAGCAACTCTTAAAGTAGCTGAAAAATATGTGTATATAAATAGAAATAACATCATTAATTGCTTTAAGTGATATTTTTTACTTTACATCTCAAAGTTAGAGGGGTCTTCATACTTTACCCAATTGGTTCTTCATTTGCAACTGCACAGAGTTCAGATGTGCTTTACTTGTATATATTTTGCTGATTGCTCTTCGTGACCTTATGACTTCCTTGGCCAGGATTGTGCATACTTGCTTGTCACCTTTTGCTGCTGCTTCTTTAAGTGATCTCTTTATTTTATCTTCTTCTCTTTGAATAGCTAGAATGTAAAAAAGGGTTAGGAAAATAGTATTCTAGTAATTTTTATTTACTTGGACTTCCGACTTTGCGATACTTTTATAAACTGAATGTCTTGAATATGATAGTGTACCTTATAGCTTTGTACACTCTATAAATATTAATTTGCTAGTCCATACAAAACAAACTACATGTTACACTCTTAAGCAAAGTGGTGAGTCAATAATATGAGCCCATTTAGAATGACCATAAATGAACGAATACGAATTGTGAATACTGTTGAATATCTTTGTTGTTATCATAAACTTCGTAAGTATAGATTATACTTATACAAAAGCACTTAGCAAGTGTAATAATGACAAAAGTATCATTATCTTTGTACTTATTAAATACAGCATATAATCTTTCTTTTAATAATAATACAAGAGGAAAACATTATTTTCATATTAATTGTCCTTGTTATATCTGGACAGTGACTATGAAATTATTACTAGCATGTAAAGCCTTCTTAACTCTAATATTAAATGTTTACATACCTCTTATTTGCCTATCCAAGTTATAGCCTTCCTTTCGGAGTTTGTGTGACCACTCGTTTACCTAGAAATATGTTTCATAATTTCAAAAAAGCACAAAAAAATTGTATGTGAATATAATATGTACGGGGATGTACCATTTCTTTAGGGTTACGGTCCGGCGATTTACCAAATAGGCCCATTTTTTAATAATTTGTAAACAAATTTAGGTAATTTATTTTGTTTAATAAAGTGACACC
>DWDW01000861.1:0-13026 GCA_018245635.1 Mimoniades versicolor eupheme
CCAGAAATACATAATATGTTGAGGTGTCTACAAATCCCGGGTCAGGCACTATTGGATTTTTTTAATTTAGATTTTCTTTTAGCGGCTTGGAATCTGGATATGTGCCCGATGTGTGTTAATTGACTCACCACCTAACGGGTGAAACGTGGTACTGTACTACACTTCTCTGCCTATCTCTATAGGGATTACAGGCATGATGTAACGTCTATTAAGACATCCAAAACTAGCCTCAAGGTTGTGTTTATTCTGAAAAAATCCTCATGTCAGTCACCATGATAGCGATATAATTTATATTGCAGCAAAAGATTTTATTCATTTTATTATATCCTCGACCTACAATTTCTTTGAAATAGAATAGTATTTCAGCAGTTTTAATTTTTCTTCACATTTTTATCAAAGACCAGTTTTTTTTAAGGACCAGAATCCAAACGCAGGTGTCAGAAACGTAAGTTATTGAATACGTTATAACGCCTTTTAGAGCTCGCAAAGAGTTACCAGTGTAACTCTATACGCCTTGTCACTGATGTATTGATGGGTTGATCGGCTACATGTGACGTGGCCATCGCAGCTGACAGCTCCGTTAGGTCCGCAACTCGTCGTAGGCCGAGAGGTCCGGTACTATCAATTTTCTAGAAAGTACTTGATGCTATTTAACTGTTACTAATTATAATGCCCGTAATGCCCGAAGAAGTTGGCAGAGGAGTGCACAGTGTACACAATCCCACGTGTCACCAGTTAAGTTTATGTTTAACGGAAGCTTTTCAGTAAAAATCACAAAATATGAAGGTTTTCAATGTTATGTTTACAGGTGGAATTTAAATGGAGCAGATAATCCTACTATTTTCAAGTAGTTTTACATTACAAACCTATGAAACGGATTTTTTTTTAATGTTTTACTGAAAATTTTCGCCGTCTCTTGGACTAAAATCAGTTTTGATAGACTCTCATATGTGTATCCGATATAGGGTTTGATACATCATATGATAGTTGCGGAAATATTATGAACACATGTTAAATCTTCCAACTTATCAGATCGTGATTGGGATTTATGTTGGCAACTTTTAGAAACGTTAAATGACCGACCAAAAATTGAGATCGTTCAAATTCTAACACAAGACTAGTGGTCGCAGATTTTTATTTGAAAGCTAAAAAGATAATAATGAAATAAATCATTATTTATTGTATATCCATATAAGTATACCTACTTAAAACAGATATCAACATAGGCGTTTAATAATTTTAGTTAAGCAATTAAATAATTCAATGTATGTGCACTTCTGGAAATTTGTAGACAATTATTAATGAAATCAAATCAAACGCCACACCGTTGGAAATATTATAAAAATATCACAATGGGTACACATAATACTCAAACTTTACGACATGAGGCAAAAAGCAGAAGTAATATCACATTACGAGAAACCTCGATAACGGTAACGTTATCGATTTGTACCGAGTACGGCACATGCACTAGTGAACATACATTCGGCTTAACATTTAGACTTGAGCATCAAACGTTCTTTTACCATTTAGTGGGGTCCAATCAACACTGAGTATGGCGCTGCGGTGCGCTTGAAGAAAATTGAGTTAGTAATATCATACGCGACATGACAGCTTGTATTACTGGACGATGTCAGAACGTGGGCAGAGGAGTTAAGGCGGGCTTCCGAACGGGATGCATGAAAAAGAGAATAATTTTATTTACCGCTCTGTTATCTATTTATATATCGTACAAATTTGTTCACATTTATATTGCGTGTCAAGGAATTGAAATGGAAAAAAGCTTGTAATTTTTTTTGTAATGAAAATTAATATACTTAAACACAGTAGTCAGTGTGGATCACTATAGGTATTTTATTTTTGATATTTCAAACAAGTAAATGCGTAAAAATATTAAATATATTACGTACATATTCAAAGATAAGTTTATGACATTGAGAAAAAGTTGACTCTGACCAAGAGCAGTAAATAATTTGGTCAATGTAACATTTAACGGACAAAGTATCATATACGTCAATCTATTATAATTTTGCAACATACAGAACAACTTTTAACAGTACGGACATTGTTTTGTTCCTAACAAAATCACTTCACAACAGTATGGAACGCTAGCGCCTCGGCTAATGGAACCGTACCTTAACGCGTCTCTCCGTTTAACTCCTAATCCGATTATATGACAAGTACCAGTACAGAGAGCACGGATTTATTGATTTCGTTTATCGCTGCGCAAGTATCAGACGGTTGTCACTCCACATCAGTGTCCGCGGCGGATTTAAAGAAAAAAACGTATAAATTTAATGACATCCGTAAGCCGATTTTCGGGATGAGTTTGTTATACGAAACAAGACCGCTCGTAATCGCCGGGTAATTTTTCTCGAATATTACGTTCATCTGAAATATAAAAACGAATAAGCTGAGATCAAAGACAACAAAAACACCTATGTGTATTCTTTTGTTTTGCAACGGTGAAATATGTTTAGTACATATATAAAACTAGCAATCTTTAAACCAATTAAAATTTATTTTTTATATTTGTGTCATTAATAGAAAATTTGTATAACTTTTCTCACAACACCTTGATCAACGTTACGAAAGTAGCAAATTATTAGACAGCAGTAAATGACGAATATTCAACAGACGCCTTCAAACATACCAATTAGCTTAACCTAATCTTACATGTTACTTCTCCAATTGATACTACACCAGCTAATGGCAGAAATCCATGCCCAGCGAAAGGAGAATTGAACCAAGTAATAGAATCATGATCCAAGAGGGTTCCTAGTATTATGAATTAATCTAATACCATTTCATTCCCCTTTGCAATAACCTAAAATGATAACATCAATCCACTCGAGACTCGTTTCAGATATTTATAAACCGTGAAACTCAAACGTAGTGCACAGAACATTCCATCCTTAGACGCTACGTAAACAACGATAAGTGTTATACACTTACGATTCCCGAACTCAAATAAACCTATTTCAAACGTAGACACACTCATCGCGGTGCTTAAAACAACAGTGTTGTGCGCGTTCGTATCTATATTTAAACGTGGCATATTTAACCGCCCAAAATAAAATTGACACGTGATTAATTATTGATACGCATCGCCACGACGGCGACGTAGCGATGTCACGACGCTGGTTAAATCACCAAACGTGGCTCACGTAATGCTACTTCAGCGGTGGTAGATACGAACGGGCGGTGTCGGCATCGGTGGCCGGTTCCACGGCACGTTGATCTCATTAAAATATAAAGTTGCTGTTCCGATTTCGTGTAGCTTTATTAGCACTAGTACTAGCCGGGAATATCCGATTAATACAATGTATATTTATTATATATTGATTGTATATTGCCCATCATCATCAGCTTATTGCGGTCCACTGCTGCACATAGGCGTCATAACGATTGGGATTCGCAGAGCACACCTTCTCGCACAGCCCACGCTGTTGCCCATAGGCGACCGGACTCCAAGCCACTTCTAGAAAATCTAAATTAGAAAAATCTAATAATCCCGACCCAGGATTTGAAACCAGGACCTCCCGATAGACAATTGCGTTTGCAATCAACAAAACCAACCAGGCAGTCATCCTAGAAATTGTAAGCTAAATGTTTTTTATTTTATTTTAAGAAAATGTCCAACAAAATACGATTGCATTTTCACTTTTTCATCATTTTCTTGTTATATCAAGTATCAAAGCTTCACAGTCGCTAGATAAGACTCTAATTAATTAGACATCTCCCCTCAAAGTGCACGAACAAGAATCAAAGAAAACTTACAAAAGAATGCAGACGGTTCTTGAGAAATACCATTTATTTTGATCGAATGAATACTTTGCCCAGTCATGTGTATTGCATCTAACGAACTGTTGAAGTATTTTGAAAATTCTCTTTGAAGTCACGATTAAATTACACTAACGAGTACAATTCTTCTAATTGTGATTGAATAAATACATTATGATGAAAACTTTTTTGTTCCTGTAAATAAGTAGGCAAAAAATATTATTATTGTTATGCATTACATTACAATATGTAATATTTGCATAATACGGAACTAATGGGTTACATTTTTGTTTCAGTAAAACGCTGTTTTTACACGAACAAATTTTATAAAAAAACATAAGCAGCAATTAATATAATAAATTATTAATTCCTTGACTAAGTCATTTATTTAGGGGATAAATATAATTAAAAGGAACCATAACCTCTTTTATGACGACCTCTGTCACTAGCCAAGATCCCTTACTTTTAAAATCAGTCTTAAGTAAAATAAATACCAACGTATAAATTCCCCTTACCATGTCTCTGATTTACAAAAAAGCTATGTTTAATGAATAAATATTACAAAATCATAAGCAGCATTACGAAGGGCCGCTTTAATGTTAAAATAGTAATAGAAACTACAAAACAGTGAAATGTATGTATGTATGTATGTATATTTAGCATTTACCAGCTCAACTCAAGTGTGTTTTTTTGTGACGGACTACTTTCGAACCTATGTGAAGTCCTCCGCCATGATCTCCAGTTGATTGCAGAGAATTCGCGGCCGAGAACTTTGATACTTAGTTTTAAAAGATTACGGTGGACATGACAATAATTCTTTATTTCATTAAAAAAAATTATACATTTCATAATTAATTCTTTGAGTCTTTTATTAAGCACGATGTGCCTGTATTAAAAAACTGAGCTCGTCCTAATTTTAATCTATCAACTAATAAATATGTACATTATAAATAGGTACATTATACTGGTCTAAATAAAAAGACGTATAAATAATCAAAAAATACTTAATAATGATAATTCCATAACTCGCAAGAATCCTTCCGCGACAAACTACTTGTAATAATAAATAAATACATAATGGACCATTAATGCGCTTAATCGGGTCCGCTCCGCTACGGTGGAAATGACTGAACTTCACAATTACTATTAGAAATTTACACGCTCAACTACCTGCTTGTAATTTGACAGCAGCGAAACAGCCGTTAGTCGGAGGTCCCCCGGACCCGTCCCGTTAATTACCAGCCAGAGCAATATATTCCACCTAAGAACCTGTGATAGCTAAATTAAAGGCCAGAGAAAGACGTTTTAATTGCACGAGCGACGTGACTCCGGGCCCTGACTGCGAATCGTGCCATATAGACAACGATTTTGATGCTAAATTGATGTTCCGCTAGTCCGACACAAATAGCACGGTGACATTAAGTTAAACTTTATATTTTGATGGAGAGATTCGGTCTTTATAAAGCCTGCTATTCAAGGTTTGTTATGGAGAAAAACGCTGGTGTATTTAACTCTGCTGATAGATACTATTGCTGTTCTGGTATGAAAAGAATGGAATTATGGCAACTCCCACAGATATAGTTATACAAACGTGTCATACGTTAAAGAAGTTAAGTTTTGTTCCTCAGAATATAGATGGTTATAAGCTGGTGTGCAGTCTTAAATATTAGATTTTTAATTGGGCGTTTGGTAGTGCATATGTATTAAACATTATAAAAGAAAAAGTATGTTGATCGCTATTTTCTTATCAATTCTCTAGTACCAGTAGTGTGGTTAGTAAATTCCAATTGTAAGCCTATAAGACATCTCAATTTAAAACTGAGACATTATTACTATTAAGAACAATTCTACAAAACAATCACAAAAATAACCTAATTCTTTCATATAAAATTACTACTTATCTATACTTGCATTTATATATTTTACATATAACGATAACTCAAATAATAGTTGCGAGTTTAGACAGAATAGTTTCCATAACTTATAGTGTAATAAATGTCCTACACTACGTCGATGTAGAGGTGTACCCTCCAGGCTTTTGATAGTTGTAAAGACCGAAACATGTTCTACAGGGGCATACCGAACACATGTAGGGCCTTCGAATATACGTATATTATGTTCTTTATATGTGTGCGTCTGTGTGTACATTCTTGTATGTGTGCGTCTGTATCTATGTATCTGGTTGTTTGCGAGCTTTAATGTGAGAGAGAGTTAGCCACGTGGAGGAGACCTATGTGGATGGAGACAGGCTGATAATAATAATCATAATAATCGTGAAAAACAACTCTTATCCAATACGTAATAAAAACAGTTCTCATACAGCATAAACCACATTCAGTCACACCATGACTTCCGCTCATGTCAGATTTCAACTTGAATATGATAATTATCACTTTGAACATGAGCTATGCACACAACGATTACTGTGAACGCAAACATAATGAATTTGACGCATTTACCCATTTATGCTTTGATATTTCGATTTCATGAATCGCGCTGTTTTAATTAAGGCGCCGATCTCGCTGCACGACAAACGCTGCGATCCGAATCGTACGTCCAACTCACGACGCTTTTATCGTTGTGTACAAATCAACCGTTGTACAATTATTATTTTAAGTTGCTTTGCAAATTACTGGGTGGACGATACCATCTACTCGTAGCTAAGGTGATAGGTGTCGAGTTAGAAAGTTCAGCGCGCCTAGCAATATTACAACCCTTTTTCAACCGAGCTGGAATAGGATTAGAGGAAAGAACTTTCGGTGTCAGTTAGTATAAATTGTTAGCAAGTAAATATAATATATGATGCAGGTTTTTTCACTATACATGAACACTATCTCAACATGATGTTACTTGAGTGGTTTCCATAGATCTTATACAATATGCATCAAGGCTATTGTTAAGCTGCAAAACAAAAAATATAGCGCCTATAAAGACTCAGCCGGATCGTGTTTTATTGTAGGCTCGAATCAAAACACTGAAGCATTTAAATTTCCAACGGTAATACGACTCCAGTGCTCACCACACTGCTAATACGACGTGGAAAGATTGTTTCGTAAGCTCGAGTTTCACGAGCTCGACTCACTAGTATTATTAAATTTGACATTCGAAAGTAACACCCTCATGAAAATTTTTTGAATAGCTTCATTTTTAACCGGCTTCCAATAAGTTGGAGGTACCCAATTTGTCTGTATTTTTTTTATCATTTTAAACTGAGTTTTCTTTGATAATAAAAAGATACTTAGGTATCAATGATTTTTTCATTATGTTTGTATGTCCCATGTTTTAACAATATCTGTGTATATTTTGAAAGGAACTTTACAAATGCGTTTGGCTGTTAAAAAAATCGTAAAATATACTAGTTTTTCGACCAAATATGAATGATATTTAATTGTGAAATAAAGAAATCAAGATGACAACTTACCATTTTATCGTTATATTGTTTATGCAAATAACTTACACTTTTTTGTCAGCAAAGTGGCATGTACTACGATATGTATACACATAACAAATTTAACATTCTATATAAATAATGTTGTTTACTGTTCGAGAAATACGTGTATAAGCGAAATCGCACGAGTGAAACTAAATTTGCACCCGGCGTTCACGTATTCGAAGCTGATAGAAGGATTCGTGGTTTGTGGAATCACAAAACGGGCGCCGAAGTCGGAAATCAAATTCAATTTACTTAATTTACTCGCCAGTAAAGTTCACATCTACCTCTTGAATTGAATGGATTACAGACAGAAATGAAGTTCCTACTCGTGTTGCTGCGATTCCGCTAGAAATGATGATTTTATACGTGTTTGTTATTGCGTTACTGGTGAATTGAAAAACGAATTGCAATCAATTAATCAATACTAATACTCGTATATCTCTCTATTAGACGCTTTAACCAATGTCTGTTCCTCCTGATATATATTTACCTTTACAAGTTTAACATGGTTGTTTTCTGTCACCACATCTTTGTACATCTTAGGTTACCCAAATTTGCAATTAATAGACGGTCATTATTATTATGCATATAATGCATATATGTACATATTTATTTTAGCATAATCTGGATATATGTAACATCTATTGTTAAGTCTGTGTTCACTGCGAAGTTCTGGGGTGATGGTATAGTCAATTGTATAAATAAAAATATATTGTGAAAATAAATTACGTAGAACCCGGTAAAGGCATAAAGAGGAAATTAGCGTGTACTTCAGCATTAATAAGGCTTTTAACTTTAATTAAACTAGGGCAGCACAGCGGTTTGCAATATTATATATTTTTGTTTGAAAATTATTCTTTACGCTACAAGTAGTCTTATCTCCTTAAAAAGGCCGTAACTAAAACTACTTAGATGTAACTTTTACATTTTACGACTCAGTAGTGATGATAAAAGTTTTTGTTAAGCATTAACGAAAGTTCGCGTCATAGTACCTATATGTGCTCTCATAAATTAGGCTTATATGTAGTACATATATACTCGTAATATAGATATATTGGTACATATTTTCCCGTTGGGGTCTGTGGGTGTAAGTGTGCTTTTTCTGGGTGTATCTATGTCTGTGCATGTTCTTATGTATGTGCATACGCAGACATGTGAGTAGGTATTAGGATTTTCATATGAATACCATAACAGCGTCTTAATCATGCATGGTATCATATATAAACTTCGAAGTAACAGCATCTGTCTCATATGGTTGAGAATAAGATCTCTCTGCCAACTATCTGGATAATGCCATTTATCTCTGGTCCTCCCATTAACTCCATTATATATTCACATTAATTGTTCATAGCCCGCTGTATATTTCGTAAAATATTTTCGATTACAAGTGTTACGTTGCGATTTATATGTCGTGGTCGTATCGCCTTTGTAAATAACGACTTACTCTAAGTACTGCAATGTTTATAGCAGTAAAAGTATCTTAAGGAAAATTATCTCTGAAAATATTCTGCTACATAATTTTCCTCTTGCTTTATAAAAAGCAACTTTAAATATGAGGAAATAAATAAGTGTAAGAAAATGATTTCTAGATATCATAAGCCCATTTTAAGTATTATAAATATGTTTTAATTAAGTCAAAATAAAATTTCATTTTAATTTTTTTTATTATGTTGCAAATAAATCTCACCATTTGTGGAATATTTGTAAACGGTTAGGAATGTGTGCTCCTCAATGCCTGTAGTGTAATCGTTGACGGTTCATACATATGTAAATGTTTAAAAGTGTTGTTCCATCGAAACACACATTAATAAATATCTAGGGATATACAATAGAAGTAGAACAAGTAGTAACAACGGAATATATATATTATATATTGGTATATTATTACTATATAATCACGCCCGGTCCTTCGCGGGGTAGGCAGAAAGAATGGAGTACCAAATCACCCTTTTCATAACTGCATGCCGGTTTCGGAGACTTCTAACTCCACTATTAATCAGTACTTGACCTATTTAGTCGAGTCGACATGCGCATAGTATATCTCTTTCTTTATACTATATTGGTTATATATAAATTTTGTTTATCACCTAAGCCTTACCTGGTAACAAAATTCGTTTAAGCACCAACTGCTACTTTTATTAACAACATTAAAGGTGAATAAAGGAATATTTAAGGAAGGAATATTATAGGTTCTATAACGGTATCCGTATAATATCAATTACTATTACCTACATTATGTCTATTATCTTAAGATCTATACCTTAATTAACTCTAATTAAATTAAATTATGTTAGAGGCGGAGAAATTGGACCTAATCAGGTTTCTGCGGCCAACTCAGCTGAATAGATATGTAACGGGATATTTGATAAATTGGCGACAATATGGAGACAATATAACAATTACATTATCAACACAGAAATGAATAACAATAATAATTTGTATACATAATACCTTTGTTCGACTTAAACATATTTCTTGTATTAGTGGTAATTGTGGTTTTAGCACACACGATTAGCGGCAGCAATCTAAACTCCGATAGAAAATAATTGATGCACTTAGACATCTTAGACAAGTACATATATTTATTACATATATTTATAATTGATGTACTTAGACATCTTAGACAAGTACATATATTTCCAGGAAAGAGCTTCAAACTATTAATCTTTAAGAATTTAATACGGACAAAATCAACAGCCCTAAATCTATCACAGAAGTTCGTTTGGCATTAAAGAAATTTCCAAATCCAAATAAAAATCCAAGTCATAATCTAATCATAACTGCTATTATTGCACCCGAGCTTAAAATAAATTTTTCCAATATAAAATTAACTCTATTAACACGTCTCTATCAAAAGAGCGAGGCACGAACGTGATCAATTGGATTTATTATCAAAACACACAGACAAATTGAGCTCGCGTTAAAGATATCATATTATCGAGTTCAAAAGAGAAGCTTCAAGGTATTAATAACCGAGCGAGAGATTCATTTTTATACATGTTGACGGTCGAGTCACGTTTCAAGGATTTCGGGAACGGTTAAAAACGCTATTAGGTCGATCGTTAAACTTTGAATGAGTGACATCTTTAACGGTACCAAGTTTCCTCGTCCTTTATTATTTTATAAAACAGAATAATATCAACCTTACCGTGCATGAAATAAGTACTATTTTGATCTAAGATAGAAGTGCCGAAGTGTTGAACAAATGTTGCTATCATAAGTTGTCGACTGCGCTGTCACTTTCGACTTTTTGGGTCGTCAGTTGTATTTGATGCGTTTTAAGAAATGAACGGAATTAATTTTAGGTTTAAGACGAATTGAGACGTGTTGAGACGCTGCGTATTTGAAGTTCGGAAATGTCTTTAAGCGTCGCAGGACTTTTATTGATCAATAACATTGTCAAGTGTTTGAAACTGTTGAATTTGTATGGTGCTTAATTATTAGGGCCACTCAACGTGAGATCTTAATAGGGACGTCGGCTAGTTCAGAATTTGATGGAACTGAATCAACATGGCCGAGTAACAGTTTAAATATTCTACTGTCTTACGTTTTCAAAAATACGAGCGTGGTGGATACAAAACATCTATAAATTAAGATTGGAAGCGCATATCTACGAGTAGATGTAACACTGCCACTGCCCATGAAATAACTTAAAAAAGAACTTAAAAAACAACTAACTTCATCTGAATAATCCAAACAAATAATAAAATTGAATTACACAGTTGCGTGTTACGTTTTTTCCTCCACTTATACTTTGTTCTCGAATGGTTTATTTATTGATATTGCATGTAAGAGATTAAGCTATAAAGTGAAGATCATATGCGGCGCGAAGCTGGGCGCCGCGGGACGTGCGGTGGGAGCATTACACATTTTACAACTATTAACGCCCTCCTAGGGGGCGCGGCGGCAGCGTGACGGGCTCGTGGAACGATGACCTCATTATAATGTACAGTGTATGAAGTGTTTTCATATCCTCTTAATAAAAAACATTGAGAGAACGTGCGAATGGCGTAACGCTATGTTGCAAGTATGGAAATTAAAATATATGCAACAAAATCTTTAATGTTAATAAAATACCATAATCTGTTAGAAGGAATTTCGACAGTTTTAAAATCTATATCGATACTCAAGATTTAATTAGTATGAATTGTGAATTGATGAATTAAAACAGTCGAAAAAAATGTCAAAATTTCATTATTATCAATATAAATATCGCAAACAAATGAATTGAAACACATATGAACTAAGTTGCTATTATTAGGAATACATTAATAAGGCAGCTTAACTACATTTAAATGTGTCGCTAGTTTATACATATAGTGGGTACATGTGAGTCATTCATATAAGCATACGATCGTAAAAAGCCTACCTCGAGTTTCGCCCGTTGCAGCGCGAATGCTATTTACAGCTGGCACCTGGACACATTTTACAGCGATCACCGCGGACATGTTACTTTATAGGCTCACTAACAAGAACATACCGCGCGAACGAGCGACGCTATGGGCCGTTTAAATTGGAACTCTTAACACTTGATACAAAAAGGGAAGACTGTAGACGCGAGTTGTTGACTAATAACGATGCAATGCGAAGATTTACACGAGCATGATAAATGTCATCATTATCATCATCAGGTATTTTATTATTACACTTTTGATATGAACTTTCTTTTGGAATTAGAAATGCTAGAGTCAGCCACGTTGGTAAAGATCGAATTTCCAAACTTTACACACCTAAGAGAACATTATGAAGAAATTTAAGGCGAATACGTTACGGCACGATATTCTCCAGCATATATTTTAGCATTTCCAGCATTATAGATCTCTACCCCTCATTTTCTTCATCAGCTGTGTCGACTGGAAAAATGCCACGTTTTATTAAGTCTACCCTTTGTTGAAGACAATGAATAATAAATCAAGAAATAAATTATAACGAGCGATATTTTGTTTTATGAAAATGTATTATTTTGTACAAGGTTATGTGTTATAGGCGTTTAAGGTAGATAGGGTAGGGCGGGGCTAGTTGAGCATAGGGGTAAGTTGGGAAATCAAAATATCTCTGAAACTATACACCTGACACTAGCACGTCAAATGAAAGAAATGCGGGGGCGCGGGAGGGGAAAAGATCACGCGACCGCTAGTGGCGAATTGATGATGGAGTAAGGCACACGAGCGCTTTGTTTATTTTGCGAACAAAAAGTAAAAAAATCGTGTCTGTGTATATTTCGTCTGTACAGGTCAAATGTTATTCATTTTCAATCAAGTAAGTGTTAAAGTTTCATTAATTTCATGTATTTTTGATATCTATTATGGATTTTGTTTAAACTAATACAGTTTTTTCATACCCTCAATTTAAATTCAAATACTCGGGTTGGGGTATGTTGAGCAACTGTTGCTCAACTTACGCCGTGATTTAAAATGATAGTGACTTATATTTTTCTCTCGTTTTAGAATGCGGACGTATAAAAGAAAAACTTCAAGAGGTGTTTACTCAACTCAAAAGTTAAATGATGCTGCTAATGCTGTCAAGGAAGGAAAAAGTGTGAATACCGCCGCCAAGGAATTTGGTATCAAGCGAAGGAAGGTAGTAAAAAAATACTTCAGTCAAGTGATGAAAGTGACAAAGATGAATGTATCTGTCTGGTTTGTAGCGAAGTCTGGTCTGACAGCATACCAGGAGAGAAGTGGATCCAATGCGAAGATTGTAAAGAGTAGGCACATAAAAAATGTGTCCAACTTACTGGCCTTCATTTCATTTGCATCAATTGCAATTCCGATGAAAATGATGATTAGTTTTAGTCATTATTGATATAT
>DWDW01000862.1:0-13026 GCA_018245635.1 Mimoniades versicolor eupheme
GTACCAACGTCTAAATATGTTTATCCTACAATGATGCTTCTTTTACAGGAGTGTCAATTTTCAATACCTGACTATTGAGAAGTGGGAGAGTACTACACTCTGCCTATCTCTTCGGGGATTACAGGCGTGAAGTTACTTTTTTTTATAATATCATTACATGTATTTAATACATTTTACGTTAAGTAGACTTGTAACAAAAATCAGATGGAATTGTTGAAAGCGCACCAATTAAATTCTTTAAGTGAACAATTTTAACCGGTCGGTTAAGTATCATGTGTGGTAACCAAGTTACATAAACATCAGCTGATTTCGAATATCACGCTCAAAATTTCATTTTATTGCGTATGTGAAAATTGGAAAATTTCTTATAACCACTTCGCGAATACATACAATGCCGCTAGGTGAGAATATTAAAATGTTGAAATTTATCATTAATGAGCGAACAAGATACAGTCCGGCAGATAATATGCTAATAGAGCAGAAATGACAACATGTAAAGGAAATTCAGAGTACAGACGCGGCAGTAAAATGTTTTACGTAATCGTATGTAAAAGTGAACGACATACAAAAACACTTCGTGTGTGGCACAAAATGTTGACCGTTACTTTCAACAAGAGTACAAATGACATTTTGATGAGACGCAAGCTGAAATCTAAAATACGTATTTCCACACAACTGTTACGCAAGCAATAACAATATGTCATGTTTGTTGACTTCACAGTCAATGTTGTATACATGTGCGTGTGGCAAGAAAACGCTACACATAAATCACATGAATCAGAGAATCAGGCAAATAGTGAATACAATGAGGCCGGCGTTAAATGTTAAATAAAAAAATCAAGGCGCTAAAGAAGACATACGTTAGAATGATTTGTGACACGTGTTAACTTTCCTAATACACGTTTTTTGTTACAGCCACTGAGCCGCGTTCATGGCATGCATAACATCAAAGTAACAAATTGTAATGCAACTTATACAAAATCAGTTATCTAACACCGACCATAAAACATAAACATAAACGAACACGTGATGCGATCGAAGCAATGGATGGTGTGCACAGGGCTTAAGAACCTCTCATGCTAATGATACAAAAACAACTGGGATAAGTCACGCGAATGATACAAAAACCGACAAAAAGCTATCTCCCTCTACCCATAAACATAAAGAGAGAGACGGCTCTAAATATACTCTAGTATAGACAACAATTCTCACGGGTGAGAAAGTTAAAGTTCGTGGGAAGGCAGGCTTGCAGAGAAAATAAAGTTATCTTCAACATTGCCTTTAGAAAAATTGGAGAGATTGTGATCTTCACAGTTTTTATAACAGTAGCATATAATTTAAGTGTAAGATAACTCATGTTATTATACATAAAAAATATAATTTGTTATACATTATTATACATACATATAATAGATATAAAAGAGGTGAAATTAAAATGGTAACAAATAACATTAATAATTTGTTGCGAAATAAATCCTCGAAGGCAGGTGATGAACAATGTGCTACAAAATAATGTTTCACAAATCAATCAGTGATTGAGAAGACAGAAAAAATAATATAAAATCTGTAAATGAAGTTTTAAGCAGTATTAAATTAAACTCTATACTAAATTAATAAATATTAAATAGATATTAAACTCTATCTATACAATAGAGTCAAAAGTATTTTAAAAATAAACGTAACATCGTGAACGTAAGATCAAGCCTGTAATATCCGAAGAGGTAGAGAGAAATGTATGTAGGTAGGTACTCATAGAACAAAACCACGTTTCACCACTTACGTTTACGTCTCACTAAGGAATTGGTGGTGAGCCTATTGCTGTACACCGAGCACTTATTCAGACTCCATTTAGAGACATAATCAGAAAAAAATAGTAGCGGCCGATCCGGGCATTGGACCTCGCGATCGTCAGTCACA
Source organism: Mimoniades versicolor eupheme (assembly GCA_018245635.1). Classification (NCBI taxonomy): domain Eukaryota; kingdom Metazoa; phylum Arthropoda; class Insecta; order Lepidoptera; family Hesperiidae; genus Mimoniades; species Mimoniades versicolor. The sequence continues at coordinate 1,918 of DWDW01000862.1, forward strand.
GAGTGGCACTTGCAACCAATGCCAGTAAAAAGAGAATAGAAAAAAACAAGACAAGTCACCATGTAACATTCCAAATCTGCGTTACCGGCATTACAAGTGTAGAATATTTTGTACGAGAAACACTTTCCGATATACATAAATGGCAAATATAATTAAGCTATTGCAATATTCAGTGCAATGCTAAATATAACAAATTGAACGTCGAACCAATCGGCAATAATTATAACATGTTCGATGTTGCAAAAGTTCGCCTTACGTAACACATGAGAAATATCATCGATACGAAAGTACCTCTTGCAACCTCTTGTATTTAACTTGTTTACAACGACGCAACGAGTCGAGCTCCACTAGGGTGTGGTAAATGATAAATAAATTGCGATAATATAAAATGTTGAACTATGGCCACTAATGATCCGTCAAACGCACAGAAAAATTGTCTTTAAAGCAAATGAGCATGTCCTTACAAACATCTATATATAAGTTATACATGATACCATCTATATTCCTACGCAGCTATGTAAACCCATCTTGTATAATATTAGAGATTGAGATTCAGCGAATCACATGAATAGTGTAGACAACTTTTGTATATTTGATCTATTTCATTGACGTTGACTTTTTACAATAGGAATCTTTTATTTTATTGTTATGAGAATCTTTTTTGGAACTATCTGCATGCCTATAATAATTACACGTTCAGAAAACATTAACACTACGTTAATTTTGATAGTAATTATGCATATCTAAACGTTTAGTACCTAGTTCTATTTTGTTATTACACATTAAATAACCGAACGAAAGAAGCATATTACAAAATCAGATGAAAAATATGTCGATTGCGACACTGTGGTCCCTTTTGGTCGAGCAATAAAATGTCAAGTTACGAAATCCGATCGGCAACCGGTTGGGAATTCGCAACTAATCGCAACGCCACGGCTCCAACCAGTTCCGTGGGACGACACGAGCGTCACCATATCGAAAGACTTAGGTTACAATTTCTCATTCATACAATATCCACCCACCAGTTGCTTCGTTAGTGTTAGTGATTTTAATAAAACAAAATTTAGAATTTATATTAAATTTTAAACTTCAGTGTTATCTATACTGTGGTAATTAAGTGTATTAAAAGTCACTGTATTTCTATTCATTATGTTTTTGCTTCCAACAAATCACATAGATGTGACAAAATAAAAACAACTTTAAAAAACTAAGTTACTGAGTACAATAGAATGAGATCTTTTTCATTCCAGTTGACCGTGACCGGAATGACTCCGGATGTGACGTAAAACATTTCAATTTCTAATGGCACCATCCAACGCCAGGAATCTCATCAGCATTCCGCGCGTGCGCCGACGATTGACACGACGTGAATAAATCAAAACGTTACCACAAAAATAACCCATGGAAAAACCGATAAGCAACAGGTTTAGAATCCAATGGCCGCCAATATTATTCTCTATTACGAGGATATTTATGTATGTGTGACATAAAAGCTAATGTACCTACCTACTTCGTACGATTTATTGTTAGTCAATATCCTCAACAGATTAAAATATCATTTAGCGTCGCCTCATAAAGCTTTTCATTATATGTACCTATGTGATTTTGAGAATTTCGTAAATGCGTAATCAAAATAAAACTATAGTATTTATTTTATAGATGAAAATTAAGGTTCAGCCTTACAAAGAATTGAATGTATTATGTTAAAATATTGAACTAAGGTTGCGTTATATTAATACAAATTAAGTGAAATTATACATATAGTAGGGTACACATCTGAAACTAATCGCAATGACGACTATTCGAAAAATAAACGACAACAATAGAGACAAAAATAATGTTCAGAGTTTGTTCCTAACAATAAGAGAAAAAATTTAAGTTCACTTTTCCTATTGTTAGCACCGCACAATACAATGTAAAATACATAACTCTTGCAAATGGTTCAGTACAATTTATTGAAAGAAACAATGTTAACCCTGATTCAGAATGTAGCAGAAGTAATGTTCTATAATGCGAACACGAAAGAAGAGTAAGTTACGTACAAAGAAATGAAATAGGATCACGTTTTAAATCTTGTGTAAGGTATATTCACTGACCTGTATATTTATTTACATTAAACCTCTTAGAAATAATAACCGTAAACCGTACCTACACATCGTTTCGTTCACAGTTCGTAATTTATACAATAGCCTTAGCTTTTGAATGAATTACAACTAGAATCCATATACAATCACATAAAAATATCGACGACAGATGAATATCAATTGTCGCAACATAAACCTCAACTGTCGTAACAACCTATTAACATTGTTGTTCGTCAGAGAACAATGCATGCATACACAGCACACCAGACAATATGGTGCGGGATGAAGTCACGCGAAACGTGTTTTGCCGAGATTCACAATATTTGATTTTAATATTCACCGTGGCCCTGGGCTCAGAATAGATAAGACTCGCTAGAACCATGTTAATTGTGATGGCAACATCACTCGTCATTAGACAGTGACACGCGATATGTATTTACAAATTTATGTAAGTTACTTGTGCCATACACGTTTCTGAGAATTTTGGCAGATTTGGACACTCTGTTAATCTTCACATTTACATATCGAACTTTCTAAATATATATCAGTACATGAAAAGTTAAATATTAATTGATTTTGATGTCAAATCTCTGCATATATCTCGATATATCATCAATGCGTCGTCCCAATTAAATTTAAAGATCTACGTGTCTAACCACATAGTTGACATTATCTAGTTAATGAATCAGATCAGAGTCGTAACGCTGTACTGGTTTGAGGCCGAAATCTAGTGAATGTTCTTCCACAGCTGAATGTAAAAGGTCGTACGTTAAAGTTAAATAACACTGATAATATTATGATCGATAGTTACAGTGACTAATGCAACGAGTGCAGCTTTGATTGATAAATCAGATTGCACGAACGGAGGTCTTTATATTTGCAGTTTAAATTTATCGTAATTAATTCATGTTTCATATTATTGACGAAACTGGTTCTAACATTAAATCAATTGTTTTTTGTATAGAGTTTCGATATCAGATATAGACAAAAGTTTGTTTTCAAAAGAAATGTAACAATTATACATATCTCAACCTTCACGAAACTGTGAGATATTCGGACAGCCTTCAAGAAAATGCCAGGAATAGTTGCTGTAACCTTACATTAGACTAAATGAGGCTTAAAGATACAAATATGGTAATAACATAAACGACAAGCCATTACACACAGCGTTAGACGTGAATTATATTAGGAAAAATTATGCCAAGCGTCTCGTCCAAAGATGAATGCTAATATTTGCTGATCATTTAACATAAAAGCCAAGGTTAAAAAAACATGAAAAGGCTGCATACTAAAAAATGATTAGACTTTTAACTTCAATAATGGTCTGTGATGGATTTAATAAATGGAAAAATATATTAATTAAGATTCTAAAAGCATAAAGAATAAAAAACAAACATTCTAGATGTACTTCGTTTAGTAAAAAAGTAGATTTTATGTGACTTAGAATTTTGATGTAGATTAAGTTTGATAAGCTTGCTCGCAAAACAGAAATATCATTAGTTGTTTTTGCTTTGTTCCAAAATGCTAAACGAATATAAAAATAATGAATAAACTACGACTAAGAATAAAAACTAATCTACAATATAGGTAGTTAATACTTTAAGGTAGTTAAGTGATCATATGCATAGGAGGGAGAAACGCTTATAGATATTTTGTGAAAAACAGTGGGTGATATATTTAATACAAAGACATAAGTAATAAGTAACAAAATCAATGAAATTGCTATTGTCTCTGTCGATAATAAACTAAATATATGAAGCCATTAATAGAATTCAACAGGTATCATAGAAATCGCAACTCCGCATGTTAGCTTTCGAAGAATTTGTTTCACTTCAACATTCAATCATGACGACAAGTCACGAGTTCTATTTGCATGTAGGAAACGGATTTATTGAAACCTTGTCTCTAAGGTGTTTTGCCTTGGTCTTTGAGTTTTCATTATCTAGCGCTTTTACACGTGGGTTGGCCATTAGAGAGGGCTTCGTTAGTGGAAAGTTACCTCTTGAAATGGAATTTGCAGAATTGCTGGCTGGACAATTGTGAATATGTAACTGTTATGTATTCGTTATTTCATTATTTGTTTAACAAAATAGCTTTTGTACTTACCTTAGAATTGTTTTTTACTGGCGCACTGACTAGTGAAAAAAGACGATAGATTATTTCATGGTCATAAAAAAAAACTGAATATGAATATTTTGCATGAAAGATTTCAACTGTCATAAAGAATGGAAAATTAAATAAAACCACACCTACTTGTAATTACGAAGGAAAAACTTTTTAATTGCGTATTACGAGTGTAATCAAAATCTTTTAAGTAAAGTATTAAATTGGCCTAATCTAACTTTAAATCTGTGTATATACATAATCCTACTCATTGTCGTAATCAAGATGGCGTAGGAGATATGTAAATTGCCAGGGACATACATATAAATTGATATTTTAAAGGAACATAATACAGAGGATTTATAAGAGAATATTTAAAAAACACAGTTGGTCCAAATCTAGTGAATATAGATCCAATTCGAGGTGTGGTATTGATGATCGGTTAGCGTGTCGTCCAGCCACGGGTCATATTACATCGCTACGCCCTCCGGCGATAACGATATAATGGAAATATGTTGCCAATAGCATGATTGACTTTAGAAATACTGTAATAAATGAATGTAATAAAGAAATAAATGTAATGAGGTAGTTATTATAAAACCACGAAATGTTACTTTGCTTATTCGTTATCGTATTTAACAAACGAGTTACAATGTACCTACAAGATAAACCATATGTTCATTGGGCACTATTTCTTTATATTCATTGGGTTTATATTACACTCCTCTGCCTACCTCATCGGGGATTAAAGACGTGATGTTACGTTCTTTATATTTTATTTGAGATTATTCCTAAGTAATTTGATAATGTACGACACTCTAATAGTGAAGGAATATATCGCAAAGAAACCTTCCTCAGAAATCTTCATAATGTTCTCTTTAAAGTATGCCAATCTATTCGTACTTCGCCTGATTTGCAGACTATGGCCTTGCTCTTTTCGAACTAAAACTTATGTTCAACAGGGGAGCGATAAAAGGATTAATGATGCTAATAATAATTATTATTATAAACTTCCACAAAATAGCGTTATAACAACATTTATCGTATACACCAACAATCAACAATTAAAACACTCAATATCTAGATTCCTTTGGGCGTACGAGCATAAGTGCATACTGTTGACAGGAGTACTGTTAACATGAATTATTTTCACGAACTACACGCACATGATAACATGTCATACAGAAATTACCCATCAGTCAATCGATGCGTTCGGAAATACCCCTGAACACTCTTAAGTAATCAAACACTACATTATTTATTACCTCAGAACGAAACGACTTGGGTATTTTTCCTTTATCATAAACTCATTGACCTTTCGAGGTTCAAAGGTAGAACAACAATATTGAGATGAAGCCACGACTCCAAATCGGTTGCTCTGACAACGCAAATAAACTTCACTGATAAAACACACGGTATCACACTGGACACTTCACTATCCTATTCGGCAGCATAGAAAGTAGCATTTTGAATTGAGAAAGAAAGATAAAAACCACACGGATATAATTTTTCAGTTCGTGAGAATTCTAGCTCAGGTGTAATTCCGGCGGACGGACTGCCGCTAACTGAATTATCAAATGGGGACAGACAGCTGATTAAATATTACAACAAAACGGTTCCAAGTGCGGCGCGGATCTGGAAAGCGACTCTAAAAACTGGAGCCGAAAGTAAACAGTGGTGCAGACGATTGTAATGGAACTGTGTTGTATTAAAGAAGACAGGTTGGCCAGGCATGCGTGGTGCGTGCAAGGGGTTTCGGAACTCTACATCCAACAGCACAAAATATACTCTAACGTCACATGATAAGGCTGAAATCGACTCGAGAGGAGAGTACTGCACATGCGCGGTGAGGTCCTGGCAGCAAATATTTGGAATTCTCAGAGAGAATCGTAAACATACTTGATTAATCACTTGAATATACATTGTACGTTCTTGAAATATATAAGGTTGCCTTAATAGAAGCGAAATTTAAAAATGTCACAGTTGGTGACATTACCGCATAAAGTACCTACCTACTTGATCCCCAAAAATCGAAAATAGTATAGAAGATACATAAATGCGATATAGAATATTCCAGTGCGTTGCGTTCCGTGTACCAATAATGTGCATTATCGATTTTGTCTAGGCTAGGGTGTAGTTGTGCCGCTGTTTATTTCCTGTGCCACCCCTCTCTCATTACCCCGCTCTCCCCTCAAAACTGTAAAATTTACTTTAGTATCATTACAGCCACCTTGAAAGTTATCAACAGGTGCTAATAACATATAACTATTTTTGTTTTTCTTTATTCTGAAAGTATATAATGGACAGACCGAAGGATAGTAAGTATATTCTGCAGTTTATACTCATCTGCGTCTTTTAAATATTGTTTCTTTTTGTACATATTATTTCTTTCAGGATAGGCTGTGACGTGTCAAGCCTAGTACATACCCGTATGTCCAGTGAATGATTTATATGGTATTTGAAATGGAATGAATACAATAGCCACAAAACGGTTATAGTATATAACTCAATACACACACATAATGTTATAAAACTAATCAATTTCCACGTGACGTCACAAATGACTTCTTGTTGTCCGTAAACCAGTACAATCCAGTACGACTAATAACTAAACACCTTATGTATTTACATCTATTTAGAGGACGAGGCCGCTGATGTGAGATATAACATACATACATATAACCAGCATATAACCTTCGATGCCACATCTTTACATACATACGTACGACATATACGTATAAGTTTTATGCACTACTAGCTGACCCGGCGAACTCCTTTTGCTTTTTTTTCCAAAACCTATCCCAGTCAAAGTTACTAAAGACATCATGGTATCATCAGTGCTCAATCTCGACAGGCAGGTAGATGCATGGAAAAGGCATGTAGATAGACAAGGAAATAACTTCCATCTACTGAAAACTACTTACATTTTTATACTTTCCCTCTCCCTCTCCCTCTATTGAATACTTACCAAACTTTAATATAGATTGTGTGAGGTAAATTATGTAATTCTCACCGCCTTCCATTAATAACTTATAGAACTTAAAAGTGAAATAATACCCTCTATCTATATCAAATTCGCAGTAAAAAAAATTGACCGATATTGCTCCCAAATATAAAAATAGGCACAACATTCTCTGTTCAATGTGAGCCGGACATGAATTTCACAATTTACATAAATTCCTATGTCACCCACAACTCGAAACGTCATCATTCGTTCGCTGTTTTCGTTTCAATTCAAATCAGCATGAACTGTCACGGCCACATATGAAATTCATTGGTATGACAGTGGCGCCATCTGTTGATAGTTGGTCGTACAAACTCAGAAACTCAGTTTACGATTCTATAAAGGACATACTTGCTGCTCACTCGTCCTCACGAGAGCTCTCACAACTGCCACGCGTCACTTAGTAATCTCATATAATACACAGTCATTGCTGCAGCGGACGCCACGCGGACTTCATAAATTTAATCATCTACATACTCTCTCCATCAACTGATACCGCAAATAATAGTTGGACAAATTCAACCTTCAGTTACACCAGTTACAGGTGGATAACAATCGGAGCAACACTCTTCCAACTGAGTTTAATTTTCCAGCAATATGAATAGTGCTAACGTAGCTCAACTATGTTCGGGCTTTCGTTCAATTATCGCCCGTAAAGAATCATAGGTATGTTATAAATAGGTTGTGACGAATACATTGGCCTTACCACTTATTAATAATTGAAAGGAAAATTGATCATTCGCTCTGATGTCAGGGTCATTGGCAATCATCAATCAGCTTGCAATGAATGAACTGGGCTATCATCTCGGCCTGCAATCAGGTTGCGATTACAATACGATGTCAATATTAGCAACCTCGACGTAGATAAGACTCAAGAGTATCAAGCGTAATAACATGACGCGCTAAGACTGAATATAGTTCAGGGGTACAGCCTTTAGAGCTGTCAGATTCCGGAAGAAATCTCGTTTTATTTTTCAGATTTTCACGACTTTGTGCGGCACTCCCTAAACTCTACGGGTTTACCAGTTCTTTATTTTTACAATATTTTAAGTTGTGTTTTTAGCAAATGTTCTTACCAAATATGTCGTGGTGGGACATGTAACATATTTGGTGAAACTTGATTGAGTTCTATAGTCATCTGCTAACCCCTTCGGCGAAATACAGGTAGGTATTATATTAACTTTCCTATTGTTTCTTTTACATACATATTCACATCTTAATCGTATCTCTTCGTGCCGAAGCTTCATTGTTACAAATTAACTTGGAAAGCGAACTGATTAATTGTGATGAATGAGGGGTTTAGAAAGTTTTGAAAATCATCAGTGGTCGCTGTGATCGTTGGTGGAGCACGCAAAGGTCGGGTAAATAATGAATATTTAAGTACTATTACGTGAATATTTCGCGAAAGCTTACTGAAGTTATACCAACTGGTATAACTGCTGCGCTGGTACCTAAAATGTTCCGCGAACAATAATCCATATTATTACTTCATAGGTCAAACCGTCTCAAGGAACGATTTCTATTCGTAAACTATTGTAAAGTAGAAGCGACTTAGCCTCGACTAGTGTGAAGAAGCAAAGAAGAGAAGATATATATTTAGTAGTTAATAAGCGTGTCATAAACAGAAGATTATTTAACTCCATGTCACTTCTATTTCATAGTGACACAAACGATCACAGAATAATGCCAGTTCTACTTTTTCGTAATGCAAGCTTCATAACACAATACCTACAGAAAGGGATATTTTTGGCTACATTTACATAGAACCTAATGATAAAACATTGTAACCGTGTCGTTAACGGTGCGATTGGCTCATAATCAATTTAGCGACGGTTGTCTGGTGTCGATGAATGGAAATTCATTATCATTCATTCAATGTCGTAAGTCAATGAACTAAATTCTCATCCCACGGTAACCATGAAACAAGTAACGCATAGAAGTGCCAAGGATAAATTATTATTATTATTATTTGCAGCAAACGACGTACGAGAGTAGCAAACGAGCAGGCAGCAGTCGAGAGAGATCGCTGTCATCCTTAGACATTAAATTATACAGATTTTGGAACCGACTTCGAGTAGACTGTAGGAATAAAACTGTTATTGTCAGTTAATACATATCAAATGCGAATACATTTATGACATATGTGCAATATATATTATCTCACGCGTATTTACCATGGGGTAACCAAACATTTATACGTGCTAGGACAATAAAACACTTCTTACATCTTTTATACCTTCATTAAGTTATTAGTCAAAACATATAATGATAACCATTTTGAACAGACTATTTAAAAAAAATGTGTTAACCCATCGTTGTGGTTAAGACACCTGTTAAGTGGAAGTACAATTAAGGAAAACATTTAAAATAATTTTAAATGAAAAAAAAAACTAATGATAAAAAATTCAAAATTGAAAACAAAAAATTATTTCCACTTTAACATTTCTAAATTGCACCAGCACTGTGGCGTATCCAAGTATGATTTCATAAAGTCGATTAACATTTATTACTCGTGCATAGGGTTGGCAATAGCGTGAAGTGTAACGTAATATTACTGAGGTATTTTTTTCTAAATATATACACATAAAAAACCGGCGCCACGATCAATCACCGCTGATGTCTTAGGTGTGATGTGGGTACGAAAATAATTACCCATCAGTAGGTATGCTATTCAATTGGTGTTTATTAAGTTTTTAATAACAATGTGGGTTCGATTCCCATGTGGTGCAAATGTTTGTGCGATGAGCACTAGTAATTGTCATGTGTTTGGGCGTAGAATCGTATATTTAGCTATTTATGAAAGTATGTATGCATGGATCAGCTGTTCAGTCAACATAGCAAATAATTTATTTAAGGTTTATGGGTAACAACGAATATTGCATATCGTCATGCCCAGTTTCCCACGGGATAGACAGTATAGTACAGTGTAGTAGTTATAGTGAGTTTTGAAGCATTTAACACCGCATGGGCTGACCGCGTCGATTACGAATGTATTATAAATATACGTCAAGAAAAATGACGCTGACCGCGTGACTGATCTCGTAGAATGACGTCAAGTCACGAATGACTTAACATGTACATTACATATTGTCTGTCGATTGTCAAGTACTTACTGATTTTCAATTTTAATAGTACAATAATAATATCCTGGCACAACTCAACGGCTATGTGTTGTCCGACTAAACGGAGTCTAAGCTGGTAAACCAGACTTTTGGTGTACACTAAGGTGTGACTGCCTCGTTGGTCGTGTTGGTTGCAAATGCGACTGCCGAAAGGGAGGTCCTGGGTTCGAGTCCCGGGTCGGACACTACTAAAAATTTTCTAATTTAGATTTTCTAGTAGTGGCTCGGAGTCTAGTTATGTGCCCGGTATATGGCAATAGGCTCACCAACTATTCCATCGTGGTACTTAAAAATAACTGGTGAAATGTGGGAGTGTTCTACATTCCTCTGCCTACCTCTTCGGGGATTACAGGCGTGATGTTACTTTTTTTGATACTAAGGTGTACTAGGGCGAACGCACAAACATTTAACATACATATGTGGATATACATATATGTAGGTACATATGTTATTTAAATTAAGTTTAGATATATTGTGATAACAGCATTTGACCACAGTTCAAGTCCCAACATAGATTACTATGATTAAGATTTACTATGTACGGAAATTGAGCCTGCAGACATCCGAAGAACTGAACTGAATGGGATTCAAACACTTTCATAATATCTAAGCACTATTACACATTACTGTTGCAAAATCGTAACATCTCAAACCAACAGCGAATTCACAATTGAAATTTTGAGCCACACTTTCCTTTAGTGCTTTGCGATTTCTGGGTGTAAGAAATAAAAATTATATATTTAAGTATATATTAATATGTAACTTATAAGCAGTCTGGTTACCATACCACAAGCTC
>DWDW01000863.1:0-13026 GCA_018245635.1 Mimoniades versicolor eupheme
TGGTGAGCCTATTGCCATGCATCGGGCACATATCCAGACTCCAAACCACTACTAGAAAATCTAAATTAGAAAATTTTATAGTGTTCGACCCGGGAATCGAACCCGGAACCTCCCGAACGACAGTCGCACTTGCAACAAACACGACCAACAAGGCAGTACATTATAGTAATATATACATATAGTAATAAAAATCTGTAGGTTGTGAAGACTGTATATGCAGTGCCATAGTAATTCCGCACATAATGTCGATTTCAGAATATTGATTTAGGTTTAAAACATTGATAAAGATTGATTAAGATTTACTGTATGTAAAAGTAACACCATCTATTTAAATTACATATCCATCCACTTCCGGTTCAAAACCAGATTATACATGATTTGCAGTTTGACTGTAAGCTTATTATGTTTTTTTGTTAACTGAGAGTCCACTGCTTCTCATTTAACTTCCAGGCTTGTAAACCACATAAAAAATAATAATCAGGTAGTTTATTGTCAGTTTCAAATTATTATTTGCAGGTCAAAATGCCTGTACTATATTCTTAATTTATCTTTCACCTTTTTCATCATTATCATCAGCATGTTTTAAGCCCACTATTAGAGATAAGTCTGCCCTGAAGGCTTTTACTCGTAATTTTCCTGCTGGATATGTGAGTTGGGGACATCTTTTCACATTGTCGACGTTTCTACCGTGCATGGGTAGGTCGTGCTATGTTGTGATCAGCCGCCGCCGCGCTTACTTGCCTCTTACAACAACTTCTTGTTATCACAGCATGGGGTCGGATAATTTATTATTCCTCCACCCTGACAACAGTTTATACCTTCTTAGTAATTGTTTGTTTTAATTTTTTTTATACAATAACTGTGATAGTACAAAAATAGAATAACTTGCTTTTGTATCTTTAAATTAATTATAATGGTGAAAACAATTTTGTACAAATACCTTGTATGTAATTTTATTATGTGACTGTTTTTTACTATTTTACGTTAAATATAGATTAGATTTTTCTAAGGTCTGGCCATTTTCACTCTGGATGCACTAGCGCCAAATATTTACCAGTGGTTTAAAATAGATTTTGTTACTGTAGTTATTCCAATTATTGGGATGTAATGACATACAAATGTAATATAAGCATTCAGTGAATGAAGTTGAAATGTTCGATCTGGTTCTCATTTAAATCAATAGTAGCAGATAGTACCTTAGAACATTACTAACTGCATAACTTTATTAATGGTTTTCAGTTCTAATTCATTTCATACTCCAATTCTTAGCTGCTTATTTGTGTATCAAATGCCTTTAAATAGTAAAAGCCTGGTTAAATACTACTGTTGTTTCCTGTTTAATCCTACTCTGTGAATTCTCCAAGTTAATTCTAATTGTGTTAATGATGTATAAGTTTCATATTCAATTTGTATCGGGCAAGAATTAGAAAAATTCTACTTTTTAAAACATTTTAGCATATATTGTTTTGTATTTATGTGCTTTGTATATACCCTTGTTTGTTTTTTGAGTATATGTATCTGATCTTAGAAATATACTTTCAATTTTTATAAACCTTTTCAGGAATTTAAGTTTATTTCATAATAAAAAGAGATTAACACATATAATAACTAAAGATTGCCTCACTCATTTTCAATATGTAAATTCTGTGTGTATACAATATATACAAATTGATCATCATCATTGGTCTAGTCAATCACAACTTAGATATGCATACACAAACAGTACCTATATGATACAGCTCAAGCATGGATTTGTTGTCCAACTGGTGCATTAATAACGCGTCTTTATAGCGATCCTTGCACTGATTGCACAACAGGTCACCTGTGAGTGTGTGGATCTGTCTAGATTTGTAGTAAAATGAGTGCACACAAACATTTAAATAAGAATTGTATTAGTTACAAATAGTGTAATCGCGTGCATTTTTTATAATTAGTGTCTATAATGTTATAAGGTAAATAAAACATGGATATTTTCACAATTCGTTTAATATAACAAAGCACTTAAAAATATCTAATCTACAATAAATAATGTCTATTCAGCAAATAATACTGTACAAAAATTGTTAATACAACTTAACATTTCATTTTGTGTTTTCGAGATTCATCAAACTAATTCAGGTGTTCGAAATATTATAAACAATAAATTTTGACCTATAATATCAATGGCGTTCGGTGGTAAAAAAAAGAGTGTATTTTCTACCGATAATTAACCGGTATTATCGATTAATTATTATTAAATTATTAACCAAAACTAATTAAAACATGATTCAGAATGTCGAGATGTCCTGTATTAAAAATAATATATTCATAATAATAAACTCAAAATCCGATTTCACTTTACAATGGCAATCAAAGTTAACATTCAAAAGCGGAATGAGTTTTCCAAATAAATAATGTTCTGTGATATCTTTAACTACAAGTCACAATTATTACATAATGATTTTAATTAATATCCTTAACAGAATATAACGAAAGCATGATGATGGACTATTATGCTTCAATTAAGTTAGACCAAATTCGACATTCTGTAATCATTCATTCACTCATTCATTTTTATAATATCAATTCTGGCTTAAAGGACTTGTATCCAGACCATTAACATTGCAAATTTATCATGAAGCACCAGTGACTACAACAAATTATATACTACCATTATTTAGCGTAAATCAGAGTCATAATTAAGTCACAATACACAGGCGATACAAGTAACTTAAATTATATTACATAGGCATAAACTAAGAAGCCAGAACAAATATAGCGCCATGTACAAAAATAATATATTTGACTGATAAACTTTTGAAAAATGATAAAGTATATACTTTGGAAAAATGATAAAGTTATTGTAAATCATTGTTTATGCTGTTTATTAAAATGCTGCACTTTTAGGGGCAGACGATATAAGCGCAATATTTTTAAATTAAAATAGCAAGTATAATTATTGTTCACGTCTAAAGTTAAATAGTTTTTTTTAATATTGTACGCTAGTATTTTGACGCTATACCACGTGAAGGAAAGAGCAAATGCTTCTAAAGATGTACTACGGTGGCCTAGTAAAAGCTTATTCACCCTTGCTATGTAGAGCCCAAGATCATTAAGTGATTAAATATTTTTGCTTAAGATTCGTGCACAATGTTTTTGGTCGACTATAAAAAGAGATAATAGCAAAAAATTATCTCTGTTAAATACGAAAATGTATTTTTGTGACCATGTATTATACTACGGTTGACGTACTAAACGTTACATCACAAGTGTGATGTTTGAGACATGTGATTTATATCTAAGTTTGTTGATACATACATGTGACCACCGAAATTGTATCTTAAAATGAAGTTTAAAATACATATAAAACTACATTTTGTAGGTTGTTTGCTAAATGACTTTCACCTATCAAGCCTAATCTAGATAAAAGTCTCAAAGTTTGTCTATGGTTTACGAAGGTCAGGTATGTTGAGATATTTCGCTGGTCCGATAGTCTGTTGACAAAATTCCTTTTATTGTCGTTTACCACAGTCGTTCACCCAAACCTGTAAATGACAAAAATTTACTTTTATTCCACTTTTGGATTTATTACTATTCGATTAATAAATTACAAGATGGTGCCGAAACTGTGAGCATAATATTTTAAAAGTACATAATTATAATGTCATACTATAAAGTAGTTACTGCGTATGTTTCATAATTACATTAAGTACGAAAAATAATTATTAAAAATTGTTTTCAAAGCAGGTACATGGTGGGCAACAATAATGACCCCCTGTTTGGGCCCCATCTTCTTCCACATACATATATGACGGATACATGCTTTGTTATCTGATTGCGAAGGTAATGTTATCTCACAACAAATAATAAGTACATCTAAGAGGTTTCGATATACCTACCCAAAGACCATGCATAAAAATATTTCAATATTAGTATAACAAGCATTAATGGACTAATAAGTGAAAAAATGTAACTTGATTAATTTGCATTATATATATACGGGCTTAACTTGCATATGATTTGTCGGGATGGCCGGAGTAATTTGATTGATTTTGTTAAAGTCGCATTACAGACCGACAATATCTTTTATTTATCATTAGAATATCGACGATTATTGAATTATAAGATTGAGTTACATTTTTTCATTCAAGGATATGAGTGCGGAGAGTTATTGTGGTGCAACAATGAAAAATAAATTTCGAACAAAATATACATACCATTTCGAGCTCTTTCCACCATTTTTGATATAATTCCACAGGATTAAGGTAAAGTGTAAGTGAAAAAAACAAAAATAAATTATCGCCTCTCGGTTAATTCCAACACTCATTCTTTTATTGTGATTTTGGTATGTTTATTACATTACATAACATGTTCTGCACCTTAATATTTGTTGTGAGACTACAAAACTCGGGTAAAGCGTAGTGACGTCACTATACAGTATTCAATACTGTGTTAAGTATGAGTGGTACTACACCCAAACACAAAATATATAATTTTTTTTTTTTTTCAAAATATTGTAACGTATCAGTCTACTCAGAACAAAAAGCATTAAAAATCAGTGACATCACGTCGCTTTAGTAGTAATGCCCTATAATCCTCAAACTGCAGCATTAAAATAAATAGTTCATTTTCTAGTTTAATTACATATAAATAGTGAACTTAATAATTAAAAAAGGGGCTTTATACAAACAGAATAATTAAATTATAACATAATGTATTGTATACGTATTCATTTAACAATACATTTTGTTTCATGATAGGTTTCGGTCCCATGTAGCCAGATATATGTATATGGGTGTAAATGATAATTTTTTCGGATTTATTTCTGTATAAAAATAAATAGATAACGGAAAAGATTGTCACTATATATCTACAGTCATATCTCCAATTAGCCGCACTCGTACGTATCACACGATTACATAGAAGTGACTTGAAATTGTCATAAATGACATAACACATCATTCTATTATCAAGATCGATGTAATGTAAATTTAATTTAAATGTAAATAATGTAATGTTCATTTTTTAAATATAGAATTTTCTGTTGTGTCAAAGTAGACGTGTGATTTATTTAAATATTTATTCAGTGGGCCTAGGATGTAAGAAGTAAAGTGCTTGTTGACTAGGTGGAGTGTGTCAGATCGACGGAGAACATAATTGGAAATTATCATTCAGATGCCGTATAATTTAGACAACGCTCGCTATGATCATGTAATAAAAATGAAGATACTAATTTCGAACAGATATGAGTATTTTAGAATTTTGTGCTGATTTAAAGTGTGGTAATAAAGTATACGACTTATGATTTAATCAATGTATAGATGCAATCCGTTTTACTAAATATAAGAAAGGGAAAACGTGTTGTGGTTATGTTGTACAAAGTTAACTAATTTATGGAACTACCATTGTAATAAAAAAACATAAAAAAAATTTGAATAATATGTGTGCATAGCGAGCAGTGGGTGTGTATAAGTTTTATTTTATTATATATAAAATTCCTTACTCTAATAGATATGTACATAACTTGTAAGTCTCATGATCAGATTATTACATACTAAAACAAGTTATCAAACCTTAGAGTTAATAACAATACAATAAATCGCAAAATTACAAATACCTACTAGTAAAATATTTACAACTTCAAAAATATAGGACGAAATCTCTGTTCCAAATTGACCATCGTTTTCAATTTTTGCTTTCAATTGAGGGTATTAAGACTGGACAAATAAGTCACGGACACTTCAGTTTTGGATGAAGGTATTATAAATATATTTTTATTAAACTTCGACCCCCTTAAAACTCAAGGTAGGATGGATAAATAAAGCACTTAACAATATAATCTCACTGGGCCAGCTATTTATATATATGCTCATTTAAAATCTACAATAATTTAAAGCTTTTGAAATGTTAATGAGTAATAAAAGCAATAGGAAATCGTGGAAAGTAATTTTGATATGAGTTTAACAGAAACTTCACGTGTTCTCCACACAAACGAGAGTCATGAGTTCTGCGTTGTTTAAGGTCGAAACGGCCGTGTGCAAACAGCTGGCCCTACGCAAAAGAAATGTAAATGTAGCAGATAAAAAAATCAAATAATCAATTCATAATTGCAGTCGAACGTCATTTGCTATATCGAAATATCGCGGTAGATATTTCATTATTGGCTATAGTATTATAGAACCTACAAATTTTCACTAAATAAGCCTGAGTCCAATGATGAAGAGTGATCTTCACGTGTGGGACATCCGTGCGCTCGGAGCGAGTGAGTGAATGGAACGAGATGGGTCGTTTCGGCACCGCCCGCTAACAGTAGTAAGACGTGGAGAGGCCCAGTTTGCATGTGTAGGAATGATACATACTGCTCCTGTTTGATACGTCCTTGTTCTCACAGCGCTGCCCGTTAAAGCCTTCGGGGCATCTGCAAAATATTACTCCATTAGAAAAAGTGCAACTGTATGAATGATCCTAAAAGTAACATCACGCCTGTCATCCCCAAGAGGTAGGCAGAGGAATGTAGACCACTCCCACGTTTCACCAGATAAGTTTACGTCCCACTATGGAATAGGTGGTCAGCCTATATGAATTATCCTATGTAAGTTTTATTTAGAAATTAATAAAATTTGTGCCCAAAAAGCCAAGTCCCTTCATTAAAATCATTATTATGTCTTTAAGACATTATTTCCAAAATGTGATATATTCGGCCCGCCGGCTTTATCACGGTCACGGAAAACTTGAAAATGAACATCACATCCTCTTTGCATAACAACATGAAATGTAATAACTTACTTGCAAGCTTGTTCTTGAACAAGCTCAAAGAATAGACAGGTGCCCCCGTTGAGGCAATAAGATGCCGGGTCGGGCATCGGACACGGCGCGCCGAGTGATGCTGAAATAGATTAAACAATGCATTTAATGTCACTTAATTAAGGATATAAAATGGACCGACAACAGATGAGGAAGGCGAGTCATCGAGAAGCCCGGTCTCAGCAAAACGAACGCAGGTCGTCCTACCAACAGGTCTATCTGACTGATACAGCTGAATTCATAAGGTCCAAGATCGAGTAGAATGGCATATATTAGGGGACGTATATGTATAGTAAAGATTTGCATAGAATTTAAAACAACTCAACGCGTCTGTGTACGCCTCGTCATGCAAGGTTAACACTACATTTCTTATAACGGACGCTTTACAAAAAGCTTCAAAACAATGCCGTCGATATCAGTTAGACCGCTAATTGTTCGCGATACGTAACTGATCATCCCATTGGCCTTCATGTCTGCATTGTTTGCGGATCGACTTCGAGGAATCGCCAGCTGAGTTTCCCGCAGAATTACATCGAACCGGTATTGAACATCGGTAAACAATACGCGACACGGTAGTCGAGGAAATTGGCACGATAGTCGAGACGACAGAATGACTGCTGTCGTATTGGTACGCACGATGGTATGGTACTTTATAGAACATTTTGGGCTATATATTGTTGAAAAAAAAAATTACCACTATAAAATCATACTAGGTTGGACATTGTATAACATAGGTATAAATTAATCCTAAAATATTATAAAGTATAGATCGATACGACTGTTTTGTTTACTAAGAGAGATATTCTATAAGTTATTTAGATTCTAATCCGGTGTAAGACTGGGAAATGTGAAACTAAGACACCTGAACGTATACTTTGATATGATGCTCGCATACTGTGGTTGAGACTACTGTGCTGTGCAAGACATTGTACAAACATACATGTGTCCGGAGCAGTCGGCACTGGGGGCAGCACACTGACGTTAGCTGTCGCTATCGCCGCTGGACCCACTGCGCCTTGCGCTCGGCACTCGTACGACGCCGAGTCCTCCCGTCGCGCGTGTCTTATCACTAGAACTGAGCGCCTTCTGGAAATAAAAGAGGTTTAATGTCAGATGCGTGCCGTTCAATGGGAAATTCGAGGTAAACTGATTCCTAGCATAATTACATTATAATCACCATTGTGCCTGAACAAAGCAAAAGCAAACAGATAGATAATATAGCCGACGAAAGAATATTAAATTTTTATTGCATACAACTTGCATATATTTTTTATAAGACCTAGGTACTATCACGGTCTATTTTTCTGTGTAGGTATGATTTCATTACAGTCTTTTAAAAAAAGAAATAAAGAAATGTGTGTAATCTTATTAATAATGATTATTTCTACGGGAATTGTTCGTATGTTTATATATATGTACATACCTACAAGTTTATCTAAATGAGTGAAGTATTGCTAATTAGGACAGCTCAAAACACAATCATACCGTATTTATAAAATAGATTCAAAGAACTTGCGTGAATCCTGACAAAAACTTTGGAATTGTCTGACAACATTTGTTTAGAGAATAATGTGGCGTGCTGTAGGTACGCATTGATCTTGCGAATAGTGACTCATGTCCAGTAGTAGCATATAATCCGATTAAAATCTAGTAACGATATATCTCAAGAACTTATTCACAACATCGAACAATTAGAGATACAGAAAGATAATTTTAACATGAACTAGGTATAAACATCGAGATATTACCTATATATTAATTTAAAACTGAATATTTTGACTATAAACAAAGGGGTTCCCACGATGTTTAAATAGGAATCAACTTAAGGCCAAATTATGACAAATTGTTCTAATTATAATCACGCAATAGGACGTACACAAATTCGAAAACTATGCTTTTTACTATACGTTTATTTGGTTATAAATTATTATGTTTGCAATTATTGCAAGAAGCCATCCAAACATGTCTGCTTCCTGTAAATACTGTCCCCAACCAACGAGCCGTGTAATTCCTGCAGCAATTCGTTACAATTGCTTGAACCAATTGTTTACCAGCTGCGTGTGCGGTGGAGACTTTTCCATTGAGTTAAGGACTATTATCTTTTATCAAGACCTCACTAAACTTTAGTTTTATGGTTGTACTTTGGAGCAGTGACGCCTCTGGCCGTCCGGGTTCGCGGCTACTCTGAGGAGTAATCTTGTTTATCTGAGCTTTTATGATTCAATTTAAAGAAGAATAAACTTTTTGATATTTGTGATAATTATTTATGATGAAAAGATAAACAAAATAGTAATATTCCCAATGTTTAGAAGCATATCATCCTTATAAAATGTTATCAACTCATCTTTGCTACTCATATTTTCAACTGACAATATATAAGGTGAGGCTGTTGCCGTACATCGGGCTCAAATCCTATCTATCACCTACTACTCGAAATTTTAACTAGAAATTCTAAGTTAGAAATATCTAATGGTATCCAAACGAGTATTCGAACGCAGGACCTCTCCATCAGCAGTCGCACTGCCAACTACTCGACCAAGAAATACAGAAGATACTCGTAAATAGTGATACAGGCAATTGTTGGTTATGAGACAATAATAAATAAAAGTTTATTGATAAAAATACTAATACTATATCTACTGATGGTTCTTTACTTTTTTATATTGGATTTCTTAGATGAACGATATTTGTGTAGGTACCCATTCTGCTTTGTCCCATAGATCGTCTATGAATGGTATTGCGATCATGACGAGTGTTAATAAGTCTAGGTCTATTCGAGCGTATAACAGACGGCACAGACCAAAGACGCTAATGTAAGCACCACGTGAAGCTTGTATGTGTTTGGACACGGTCTCCCTCCGTATCAAGATCAGCGGCTTATTATAGACAAGTTAATTGGGTCGTTACACTGCGTGTGATGTAATATACACACCAGTGTCCAGTTTATGTAGAGCTGTTCTGTAGAAATAACCTCATATTTTGAGTATGGCTTCTCCAGCATTTCATATGTTAAGTAGGTGAACTGATAAATACTCAAATACTATAATTATTGTATACATTTATATCTACTGGGTTACGGGGCTTACATCTTACTGGGGTAACTGGAATATGGACTTTTACGGTTTTTGCATCTAATCCCGAAACCGGAAATCAATGCGCTGTTAACCCAATGCTATGGTGGACATGTCACCAAATAATTAAAAAATGTGTAAGTATTCAAATTCAAATATCATTTATTCAAAATTGATTCATTATAACACTTTTCGACGTTATTTTAACGTTATTCGTTACCGTTTATGAATCTGCTGAATCTGGTATGATACGCGTATTAAGAGAATCTAAAGTCGTCTGTTGTAACGCGATTGGCGAGTACCTCCACTAGTTCCGGAGCTAACATGGACCTTATTATAATATTGTTACATTCAGTTCTGGGTGGTGTATCTATCAAAAATAGTAAGTATTACCTGTAATTCTGCACCCGAAATCTCCTAAGAGCGATGTCGGCCACAGGCTTGCCGTCCTTGTACCAGGATATGCGGGGCGGCGGACGCGCACTCGCCCGGCACTCCAGCTTCACCCGGCTACCCCGGGTCGTCTTAACTGACTGCATTTCTTCTATCCGCGCCGGACTACCTGCACGAGGAAATTAGGGCTGAGTCATTATTGAACAGTCGTAAATTCTGACATCAAATTATAAAAGACAAAATACCTATTAGAAACATGACTTACCTATATGATTATCAAATGTAACTCATGAAAAGCACATAATTATGATTAAGAAGAAAATTATCTAATTAATACGCTTTACAGATGGGGTGATTATCCAAACTTTTGAACCAAAAGAAGTAGGTATTTACTGTCAGTTTCATGATTTATATACATTGCAATATGTAATTATTTATAATCGATATCTGGAAAAATTGACTTTTCAAACATGCATTTAAAGCAAGATACCTACTTGTGTAAAATACTTAAAGGTAGAAACAATCTTGTATCAGCATTATTCAGTACAAAATTAAACTGTTTGCTTACTACTTGGTAAAATAAAACGACATTTTCCAAACATTTAATTGGCAAATAAACTTGGTGGTACCATGTTGCCGACGCTGAGTAGTCTAAAGTTTCTAGATAGTAGAGTGCAGGAGAAATCCCCCGGTTCTCACCTCGAACACTTATAACGAGACGTCTTCAAGAGTCCCAAACTAAAAATAAAACTGCTGTCATTAGGCCAATGGCCTTATTATTTCGTCTGACGAGTAACATATGTAAGATCAGAAATAACTCGTATTATCTAAACGGGAGTCACTATGGACACGCCATCTATGGTGACAAAAAAAATTTTGGCTTCATTTCAGTTGTAAAAGCGTAAAAATCTTGTAATTCGTTTACGATATTTCTAAAGTAGTCACGCGAATGTTTCCCCGCTGCAGTGTAGGTACATGTATTCCGATGCAGCATTTATCTTTGAACTAATTTATTTGCGACAGTATATTAAACAAATGAGTGGACAGTTTGGTGTTTTATTTACGAGTGTACCGTTTGTTTTACAGCCCAGATTTTCTTCAATGAAAACAAATCACAAAATCACCGAGAAAATTACAAATAACTTGCTATATTAATAGGTTTGCGTACCTTTATACATACGTTTTATATCATTATATTAAATGAATAAAATAATAAATTTTTAAAATAAATTGTAATTGATAAGCTGCTAATGTTAACATTTTTAAAATTCTATAATTCTAGAATAAATAAAACAAGGAGCTTATAAATTTTTTCCCACACAGGATAAAAAATATATCATTATTATTGATGTATTTGGAAAATCTTTTAGAGGCACCACTACTAGAATCGATTCTCAGAGTGGCACATTCATCTTGCATGTCATTGCTCCCAAAATGGTCATACACAATGTTTTTCGTCATAATATCACCCACGTTTCCAACTATTATACCTACGCAAAAGTTATTTGAACTCAGAACGCACTTGGACAAAATGACGTAAACCATTCAGACCGTACGTCCACAGTTCATTCATGACTTCCAAGTTCCGATCCTGAAGAAGAACGGGATTCTAAACGTATAATGTTGCCAAATGACTCGCCAACATCTATTACAATTGTAAAAAAGTGAATCATACATGCGATCAGCCACACAACATTTTAAAAACAATTCAGACAATATTTCACTATCAATATCGATCACAAAGAAAAGTTGTACTTTCGTGATATCTTCATTGATTAATCCTGGATAAGATTTATATTGCAATAAATAAACGGTCACCTACGCGTTTCTTAACGCAATATCTTTAAGTAAATATTTTACTTGGCCAAATCATAATCCCGTTCAAATTTTTTGAGTCATCAAATTATCCATCTGCTTTGGGGGTTTACTTCCCGACAAAATCCTTTTCTAACCGGCACCACATCGACCAATCTAAGATATTCCGAATCTATTGGTATCTTGCTTTTTCCGTAGCTAAAGATTTGTAGAGTGACCTAATCTAAGTAAAAAGTTGTCGGGTGTCGTGAATGATACATATTTTTTTTTATAAACTATATTCGATGACTACAATTGCATTTTTATCTCGAGAACCCTTTCTTAGATACAAAAGTACATGTTGTAAAGGTTTGCAATAGAGTTTGAGATAGATATAAAAAATTGCTTTGGTACATTGTTTTGGGCAGGCATGAATTCCCAGGTGGTATTATCGTAGAAATGTTAAAATTTCCAGCTGTCAATCTGAAAGTAACATTTATGAACATTCTCATCAGGTCGGAGCCAACAAAAGCCAGTAAATTAAAAATAGAATAGTGAGATTACAACTTTGTAAGCCTATTACAGATTTTTCCGACTTTGATAACAAGTGTTCGCGACGAAAAAGTGAGTCAATTATATCGTCCTAGACGTTTGTCGTCGACGCTCGTTCAACTATTATAAATAGATACGTCGCATCCTCCGGAAACCAAATTGGAACGTACAGGTGAGTGGCTGGCGAGTGGCCAAGAGACGACACGACCACGACACGTCGTGCTCTTGGTCAAAGCGTGTAAGTGTCCGGTGAACTAAAGAAACCGAAGTCTGCTAATACAGAACATGTAAAATGAGTGTTTATTACTTAGCAGATAGCTTCAAATGGTTACTAATGACAGTTATCTACATTGTACCAGATCAAGACACTTACGAGTGAGAATCCGAAGTGTGAAACTGTAAAAGTAATTTTGATATACCTACGGCATGATTA
>DWDW01000864.1:0-13022 GCA_018245635.1 Mimoniades versicolor eupheme
GTTAATAATTTTATAAATCTGGGAAAATATGTGCCAAATTTCTACCCATTTACGAAGCCAATAAGGCGCTTTTTCTTTTTGAATGGATTCCAATGTAGTGTAAAACTCGTTAGAACATGGCCACTACAGCCACATTTGGGCAATTTCACATTCAGTGGCGCGTTGCGCAAATTCCTGAAATGTTCCTTTTAAAAATGTTTTCCTAAAAAAACATGACAACGTCTTTGTGTATTATTTTAGTAAGGGTTCCGCTAATTGTTTATATTATATAAAACTAAGAGTCGCCTATATTTTACATATGTACGTATACAGTACATGAAAAGTTATATTTATCCATCCATGATTCAACTTGCCATTTGCTTTGTTGCCATGTGGTATTGCAACTTGTGATTACCTCGTAATATTTCCGCTGCTGGGTCGTCAGAGACATGGCTCCAAGGTCAAGCTCAGTAGAGGTACGTGTTTAGTCCGGACTTTGCTTATGCTTATTTAGATTTAGTTTTTAATGTTTTCTCAACTTGCTCTCCTTTCTTACATTCATTTACTAGTTGTTCGACATCACTGTTTCAACTTTGTTATGAGTTCGCTGGTACTCACAACACAAGTAAAATTTTATTTTGGGTACCAGAGTTCAACCAAAGCTACTTTGTTTTTTTTGGAAATAAATATTATTATTATTATTATTATTATCCTTCTGTTACTTCCGCGAAATAAAAATATATAATAAAAGAAGCTAATTTAAATTAATTTGGTAACAATTCCTAACACATTAAATCGCTGCACAAAACTGTATGATTAAATAAATCGTCGTGCAATGAGCATATGTATGTACGTAGTTTTATTTAACAGTTACGAACGTAAAAATGTTTGCATATCACCGATTGTTCCGAGTGTTTGTTAACATGTGTTGGCCCCATGGGATCAGAACGTTCTGTAATTTACTTAAATACCCGTAAAGTGTTGTACACATGGCCCCGGCGTTGCGTAATCGGCGTTGTAATGTATACATTTCCGCTTCCATTTACCAGAAAGAGGACATTTTGAGTGTTTCTATAGGAAGTTTTCTGTATGCCCGGGTTACGGTGGATTTACGTTGTTTTGGTTGGACTAGGTTGCTAGGTCCTTAGGATTAACGTTCATTACCAATGAAATGATCGCACGATTATAATGAAAATATGATGCTTCATGTCTATAATATACTTTTTTATAGTCATCAAAAGAGCTTTTCGTGTGTTCACTAATTTAATTCGTAGTTGAAATAGACCGCTTTCAGAGCGGTTACTTATATTGTTTTTAAAGTCGCAATTAACATTTTCATTGGTAAGTTATCTGGGAATTCAACAGAAGTCGTTTTAGCAATAAATATTATAAATATATTTTATTATTGGGAACGCAACGATATTTCATTATTGTGTGTGTCGTTCCGTTCGACATTAAGGGACGTTCGCGACTCAATTAGGTACACGGGAAGCCATACTACTTTTTCTCAATTCGGGAAATTACTAATACATATACATATGTATGATCGATAATCATACTCGTATCAGATGTTGTAAACATGTACATATGTACTTTTTGATAGAACACTGTAATTATTTATCTCGTAATCCATACATGTAACGTAATACCCTAATACAGCTTCCAGTCGTAATTTATTAAATTCCTTATTCTCTATCAGACGAGATATCCTCAATATCGTGACTTGAGCTTAATTAAGGAAGCTTTTTCCGACGAGTCTATTCATATGAGATTAATATAATGTAAATTGGTTCATACTTCGGCGGTTTTCCAAAAGCATGTAAATTGTCTCAATGTGGTTTTCTTTTTGCCAAAATTAGGGCGAGTAATATTTAAGCTTACAGTATACATAATTCTGTATGGCCAGTGCTTTATGCCAGCTTTGGAAACCCAAGTACCCGAAATGAGAGGGTATAAACCAGTAAACTATTTTAAACTTCATTATACATAAGGCTGATAATAAAAGATCCAGGTGTATTTTTTGTATATAAATTATGATGAATGGTGTAAGTTTCTCGCGAATTTCAGCGTGAGAGTTCTGACTGATGAATCCGCTGTTATTTCAATAGCGGCAAATAACCCTACAGATCTCTCAGGAGAAGATTTGAATGCTTTTGTGACGCACTTTGAGATTATGATGACGTGCTTTGTCTCGTCAACGCCTGTTCCCCTAATTGTATTTCAGCTTACTTTAGTAAAGTATGCCCCTTTCGTATTTTTTTCCGTTGCTTGGATGTGTGAAAGTACCTATTTGAGCTAAATTATAAATCTACATTTTAAATTTCAAGGGATTATTTATATATTTGACTGACCGGTTGCTGAACCTGATTCGTGCGCAGGGGGTGTGGGTTCGATTCACATCCAGAACACATTCACATTAAATTTGTTCAATGTCTGGGCGTAAAAAAATCTATGTACTCATAAGTATGTATATTTATATGTATGAATGTTGTTTATCAGCCATGCGCTTATCATAACACAAGCTCACTCGATGCTTACTTTGGGATCAGATGGCTGTGTGAGTTTTGTGAGAACATCTCCATGTCCTCAGATATTATTATTATTATATGTACATTCAGCGGTTTTTTAAAGTGACACTGCATTGTGGGGCTGGCTTGAATGACGTGTTGAAAAGATCACACAACGAAAGCACGAAAGTGAGATCACAATCAGTTTCAACAGTAGGGTTTAATGATAAACAGTCAAATAAATATCAACAGGAGCACTTTTCCTGCGAGTGTTGAACGACGGAACGACGCGATACAAAGGGAATATGAAAAAGCGAGCATTAGGACCGAGCGTGTTGACGTGGGAAGAACTACGAGAACAGGGCAATCTGTCATGAATTATACGTGCGGAGATAATGAGGCGCGGCTGGTCGCGTGTTCAGCATTACTGCGCGACGGCAGCCTTTGTTGCTGCCTTCAATTGCGTACTGCTATCGTCTGCTCATATGTTATTGATTGTTCAAAAGCAAGTGAAAATCCCTTCAATATTTTTAGTCCGTATTAACAGTACTATTGTATTATCGCGTTACCGTTGTAAGTAAATTTAGTAAATTGAATACATATATACATACCTTCACGTCAGGTACTTTTACGGGGTAGGCAGAGCGCAATTGAATAAAAGGATATTTGATTTGAAGTCATCAATTTATAGGTGAGTTTGTGAAATGATTTTGTGTAGATTCATGTAGATTCAGAGATTGTGTAGAGATCGTATGTCACGACCGTTTGCGTGACATTACTGCGTAATGCGGCGCTCGTTCGCTGTCACCACTTGCAGTGCGCTGTCGCTTAATTTACGGGTTCCGCAGTACCTGAAAGATATCACTAATAATGCCGCCGCCTTACTTTAAACACGCACACTTGACGTGATGCCTTGGAAATTTGAAAGTTTCTCATTCGCGTGGTTTCGTAATACCTTTGTAATGTGCAAAAATGTCTCATGCGTAGATGCAACGACTCGTTCAGATTTAATGTATCGTATAAATTGTATACGATCAGCAAGATAACTTTTCCTCTCATCAAAGTTTTTGTTTCCTTATTTTATGTTAGTGTTACGTGTAATCTATATAAGTGGTTAAGCCAAACTATACACGTACATATATAGTGACACAACCAAAATTGACATTTGGTAATGCTGCGTAATGTTCCGGCTCTTGCGCATGTGAACGTTACATAGCACATAGTCCATCACAGTTTCGCACCATCACGCCTACAGAAGTGGTTGCCTTCAAAAAAGCAAAAAAATTCACACAAAAAATTCTGCTATATTTCTGAGTAAATCTACGTCTAAATTTAGTATACCTTTTATTCATAACAAAAATAGAGAGGGAAGATTTATTATGGATATAGTTTTCTTATAAAGAAAAATATAAGCAATTATTAGTGTGGGAATATATTTTTATTAAATCCGTGTAGATAATTCGCATTGAATATAGCTTCAAATATTGCCCCGAAAAATTTCTCATCCCTATAAAAGTCTGTTACTTTATCACCTGCGTAGTCCGCTCAAACGTTTTGTATTTATTATAATATAAGTCGACATATTGTATTTAATGTATTAAATCAGTATCTATGTACGTTAGAGACTACGTGCACTAAAAAAATTTAATCAATTTAATGTAAAATGCGACTGAAAGTAGTATCTAAGAAATTCAGTGACCGTACTGTCTATATAAATAAAAGAAATCAATGCTCTTAGTAGCTAAGCAAGCGTATTGCTGGGACTCTTGGCTGTTTCTTATATTTTCGTAGTAGAGGGAAAATGTAAAATTAAAAAACTCCAAAAAAACTAAATTCCGTTCTCTATAGAGTTTTCATACAAGCTTAATATCATAACTTACTAAAAGAGTAGTCGATATGCGATGATTTGATTTTATTTAGTTTAATGTCATCTTCGAAATATTTGGAACAAAAGCTTCATGATAATTATTAAACAAACGCCTAATAAGTTGGGATTTTGTATTGCTTGTTTGCATGAAAGGGGTGCATGGAAGGAGCCGCCCCGAGCGACGACTACGTCTGATTAAGTATGAACGTGTACCGCCCGGCGCACCCTGGACGTTGCCACTAACCCTTTCACCACGATGGCTCATCACACACGATCAGCTATTGACTCGACGAAGGAGATTGCTTTCTTATTATACTGCTCGATATGGCTTCAATATTGACAGTCGCCTTTGACAGTTGTCGATACATTGTACGAGCTCATGCGATATGTAACATCTGTATACGATTATTTGGTGATAAACATACATACATAGATACATACGTACTTACATATATGAGTAAGTATATACATATACGTAAGTACGATACTGTTTCATATTTCCACAGTTCAATTTTTGTTTATTTTTGTATTCCATAGATTTTTCAATTTGCATATTACTTATATTACAAGATGTAAGCACAATTTTTAATATATTATATAATAAAAATGGGGAGCAAAGATGGTCTATTTTCATACGTACGGATAATTCCAAGGTGTGGTTGCATTATGTTTCTGAGAACAGTGAAGAAAAGATTACTCATTAGCGAGTCTTTTTCAGAATTGCAAGTGGAGTGTACAGTGGTGTTAAATGTTTTTTTTCTTCCACAATGTACTCTAAAACAGAATATAAAACGGCAATATGGCCAGACTGTGTTTTGGTCTTTCTTATTGCTACAGCTTAGACGTTCCTTTGTGATAAGTATCTAAAGCTTTAGCGACTCTCAGTACTCACAGCCTCGATACGAAGCAAATGCTCTTGTTCGTTTTACGTTTCGTACGACTCCCTATTGCTTTCTTGGAAATGAAGTGCTTTTTCATTTCTATATAATATCAGAGAGCGTGGAGACTTACTTTTATTTTTACGACTATGTCTAGAAAGATATGCAAAACCTAATCGTTATTGACCTCCTCGTATGACACTTCGACACAATATTGCTTTATGACAAACGTTTTTCAACATTAACGTACAATTTCCCGATGTTCACTTGGGAACGAAGCGCTTTTACATTTCCTGTACGTTGTCGTGGAGAGACGAAACGGTGTAAGCACCTTCATATCCGCCCTCAAATGGCGCTTAAAATTGGCTCGCTCGTAAACCTTGCCTCATTGACAAGTGTTGTTAGGACCACAGTTTTTTGGTACACAGTGAATAACAGTGTCCTATGTGTGCACGCTCCTGTGCGTGTGTGCTAATTATAGTATACGGCCTACTGTGTTATAGGCAGTGAACGCTTAATTGGATAAAGAAATTGTCTTGATAGAACTGTTGTGTACAACCTTTATTTTAACTCCATAACCACTTGCCATAGTAAAAAATACCAAAAACCATCTCCTCCCAGATTGAATAAAGGCTAAGGACATTGTTTGCTACGCTACACAAGTTTAGGTCAGCAGGGTGCACAAACCTCTGTGAATATTATGCAGAACTCTAAGGTGTGTTGTGTATATTATCCTTTACCGCTTTAACAAGTGGTGTTTAATGTTAAAATGATTATCTTTTACTAAACATGCGCACGGAACGAATTTGAACCTGGGATTCCCGGAGGGCAAAACCACTACTCTATTATTATTCGAGCCGCTAAGAGTCATTAGACAACGTTGAAACGTTATAGTATCGTTGGACTATCGACAGATACGAGGACTACGACACATTTAGTATATTTATGGACCAACAACAACTGCGTTTCTCGCACTGAAACACAAATTGTTTTAATCAAGGTCACTTCACGGTAGAAATAGCTGTAACGGGTACGCTGCTTGTGTGAACCGTACATGTACATTTTCTATTTCTGTCTTACCTTTTAGAAAGACATTTCTGTTTTCAATAATATGGTAACTCCAGAGCTAGTTCACTAATAATATAGAAGTGCTTAAGTAGGAAATATTTATGAGTGAGGACGAGTAATTTCCCGATGCTCATTTAGGAAAATAGCTTTCCATTTCCTGCACTGTATCGTCGTTCCGCGAAGGATCACTGACGCTTTCATATCCGCCTGCCGATGTACGTGGAATGTGAAATTGCCTAATCTTTACGCCTGGCAACGATTGATGACAGCTCTGCTGCCCGATGTGTATTCCGACATCCCGCGCGAGGTTCTATCACAGTGATTGACAGAGATAAATATCACGAAATGTAATACAATATTGTAACAAATAAAATTTCGAGTACAGGTACAACATAGCAATGTACCTAAATACATACCCATTCATTACGTAACATTACGTCTGCAATCCTGGAAGAGGTAGGCAGAGGAGTGTAGTATAGTCTCACTTTTCACCTGTCACACTGGGCACGTATCTAGACTCCAAGCCAATACTAGAAAATTTCAATGAGTAAAATCCAATACTGCCTGGAATTTGGACCAATGAGGCAGGCACCTATCAATTATAGTAATTAAGAAGATATTATATGTATTATAGATATATAGAAAGACATATTTCTATATCTTATTAACTAGTAGGTAAACAAAAATGTCCCTCAGACTGCGATATATTGAAATATCACAACACATTGCGTTAATTTTATATCAACGCCAATTCTCCTGACTGTCGGCGCACCGGATATTTGCATAGTTAGCTAATTTACTTCACTATTAAACTCTCTCTACCATAATTTTCAATGTTTTTAAGCTTGAAAATTTTGAATTCGAAATTTAAATTGTTTCAGTGCTCAACTTTCGGAATAATCAGCGAATGAAAAGAGAACCGCTTTGTATATTGCCTGTACTTTAAAGTAATTTTTTGTATTTCAATCATTTTCACTGGCAAATACTTAGGAATTGATCAATAACTCTTCCAGTTATCTTAAATTGATTCGATATAAGTAATGTATCAATGTAACACTTTTAAGTGAACATTGTACGCAATGTTTTTGATAAAATACCTTAACAGCAAGCGATTTATAAAATTTCTTCGTAGCCGCACATATTTACTATCCACCTGTGCGGGATTCTGACAAATGCTGTACATTAATCTCGTTCGCGGTTACACGTGTAAGGGTCCGTTTCGCACCGATTCAGTACGACCGCTGTGGACTAACAGCAAACTACCCGCAACATCACCCATGTGTTAACCTATTTACTTAATACTCGTAAATTTGTATACATTTGTGTACATTCCATTTGAATAACACATGAATTGAATCCTGAATGTAAAAGGAACACGTCGGATTGGTCTGCATAGCGATGATTGACAGATGAGCAATGTCGTGACAAAAATAATGATACGTTTTGTTACGTTTAAGTTTAAACGCGATATTTCTCTACGAATTTCGCTTAACGTACTTAGATTGCGGGGAGTACTGGAATGTTTGTCAGTATCGGAAATTTGTGAGATTCCGAGTTAATAGAATAATAGAGATTGAAACCAATTTAAACTTTGAAATTGACGTATTCGAGCGGAATTCTTCGGGGGATCTAGAGCTATGCATTCCAAATACGATGGGATTTCTGTTTACTGTTCAATATACAATATAAAAATATTTGTAAATATTGTTCAATATTCTGTCTCAGCTATAACTTTATATACGAGTATGACTCCGTGGTGATGATGTCACTATTTGGCAATTTTACGTCTTGGACCTGGATTCACGGCAATGATGTGGTAAGGTTTGGCCATCATACGGATCACTGGAAAACTATTATGTTGGCAGTTTATATACCTCCAGCCCTGTGAAGGAACTAATCTTATTAATCTTACCACATTATAACAACAGGGATCAACTGCTTAATGAGCCTTTCACACATGGAAACGTAGGTGGAATTTTTGCAAATTTTTTGACAGGTCAACAAGAATGTGCAACACCGGCGTTGACTGATGCAAGCGTTCAGTTCCATGTTGTAGTAGTTTCGCTAAACTTTTAGTCTGAGTCATTAGTCCATAAATTAAATTGTCCCGAGCAAATTAAATTTTTCTCATTGGGGCAATCGGGACAAAATTTACGGTAATTCAACAGAAATCGTTGAAAATTCTTTCCACGTTTAGACGGAGCATGTGTTCACATTTAAAATTACATAATGATTAAAACAACGCATTTTACAAAGTTATATGCCTAACTATTAATTACCAATTAAAACTTTATCTAAATTCACCCTCGCTCTTTACTTACGATACACCTAATCACAGTTGTTTGACTTTCAGGTTCAGATTCTACGTGTACTCGGCTTACGTGGAGCGGCGCACGGTGGCGGCGGTGCGCGTGATCGCCGCGACCAAGACGCGCGGCGCCGACGCGGTCATTTGTCGGATGTGGTTGACCGACAACCGCACGCTGACGCTCAAAGCAAGAGTTAAAGTAATTGTTACTATCATTTAAGAATTATTACTATATTATATAATACTATGTTATATAATATATATTATATATACTATGTTACTATATTATATTATATACTATGTTATATAATAATTATTACTATTATTTAAGAACTTTTAACTTTTTTATTCATTATCACGATTTCTATCTGTTATTTCTAATATCTGTTAGTTCGTTTTTAATCGTAACTTTCTAAAATAAAAACATGATGTTTTTACCATCAAATCCGAAGTCACGTTAGTTGCCGAATGAGCTTACTATACGAGTATAATCTATGTTCGTGTGTCTCGTTAC
The DNA here is from genome assembly GCA_018245635.1 of Mimoniades versicolor eupheme. NCBI lineage: Eukaryota > Metazoa > Arthropoda > Insecta > Lepidoptera > Hesperiidae > Mimoniades > Mimoniades versicolor. Next base: position 9,122 of record DWDW01000864.1, read on the forward strand.
TAATTAGCGGATCCACAGTCACTGCGGCTCTATCTCATGGCGGGAGTTTTAGCATTTTCATTTCTGTTACTCTCTGATATTTTCCACAGTAGGTATGTCATACCTAATATTTTACAGATAAGTTTTGGAATGATTTAAATTTGACTTTAAATTGCCGTCCATGTTGACCATTCACGTACTCGTAAATACAGCGCCACTCTCTTTCAAAAGTTAAGCTGTTCTCTATTTCTGGACAACCAATCTAAACGTTTTGTAATAATAATAAAAAATTATTGATAGTAATATTCTCATAAATATTTTATCAATAATATGATTGCGTTTACGCCTGGCCAGTTATGAGCATAATCTCTTTTGGGAAGACCTGTGCCCAGCTGTGGGCTTAGACGGGGCGATGACGATATTTTTTTTTTCATTTTAGCCGATACGAGAGAATTGGAATCTGAAATACAGCGCAACTTACGTACTGTGCTTGCTGCGCGACTCGGGGGTCAAGCCGCAAGAGACGGTCGGCGCGTCTGTGTCCATCGTGGCCAGCACATCTCCCGGGCGACCGCCCACGAACCTCCTCACCGTATTAGACACCGAACCAAAGAGCGGGATTGAGGTATTGTCATATAAAATTTTCATAATATCTTTGTACACATGCGTATAATATAATTATAGGAGTATTACCGTTTCCACATCAAGGGTCAATAGGACACGGTTAGAAGATTTTTATTAACTTACGCACCGTTCCAATATAATTATAGATCAGTCTTACATGCAGACCATCTGGTAAAAAAAAACTAGTACCCAGTGTTCTAAATAATAAAGCAATTTCATCTCGTATTAATATTACAGTCGTACTTATGTAAATGTGATGCCAATTGTTAGAGCGGTTTGATGACTATAATAATGTATTTATTTGTAATGAAACAAATATTATTGGTTTCGAATTTGAGTAATTCTATATAGATAGATATACATTGGATTTACCGCGTTCAATATATTTATTTTCGTGCTAATCCACAATGAGGTTATTGTGGCAGTATGGTAATTTGGCTTTAAAATTTAGATGTTCAATGACACATGCCTCTCGGACAGCTCTAAAATAGGAACCTATGTGAAGTCCTAACGACAATTCATATTTTTTCCATCTAACGAATATACCTACTAATTAAAATGTGGATATCTTCATGATTATGGATATTGTGGTGACGCTTAGAGTTTTTATCGTTGCAGCTAAGAGTTACGAGTCGTGAATCGTGAATCGTTGTATACCTACATAGGCTCAATTTCGATGTTTGATATTTTCTATGGAATATTACGCATGAGCTTCCAATTTATGCGATAGGCCGAATCAAGTAAAACACGATTGTCCTCAGTGACGGCCTCTGACGTGTTTGTGATTAATAATGCAAGTTGCCCTCTGATATATAACCTTAAAAATGTTATTGTCAAACAAATATACTCGTACATTCATCTGCAAATAAAATCTAATTAAGCGAACAAACAAAATCAGATTAATTTTCGTTCGAAATGAACATTACAACTGCTTTACATTTCGTTGTTAGTATTTAGTGTTTACTAAACACCACGAAATTACGGTCACTTAAATTTAAATACAGTTATAAACGAGTTCAAATATGGGGCAAAGTTATTTTGTCCAATTAACACGTTATTTCGTGCGTAGAGTATCGCATACACGATAATAATGCAAAATTGTTTACACTATTTGTTATATCATTACGCCAGGTCTTTTACCGGGTAAGCAGACAGCGCGGTGTGCTTAATATCACTATCCTTAGAGGCCTGATGTGTCTTTGAGGCCTGGCCTCCCTCATCAGCCACAGTTTATACAGTTTGGTCTGTTCGCACATTCTCGCTTTTCGATTGGCTACGCCTAGCGCCAAAGACAAGATGTTGATCGGTTCATACCTAAGTTTTTCCTATTTCGGAATATACTACATACAATAAAGTTTATCGACGTGTATGTTATTACACATTGTACTGAATTGAATCTAAAATAAACTGTTCATATCACCAAATTGGATAGAAGTACCAAGTATCATTCCTATCTTACTTGGTAGTACTTGTCCTGGTAGTACGTAATCGTATAGATTAAGTGCTTCGTGTTTGTAATAGCACATCGTCTATTGTCGTTGTCGACGTCATGTTACGGTCAAACCCGCTTATTACTGCTTGTTATAGAAACGAACACACAATAAATTACCACTCTGGCGATAAGCGGATGTACAGAAGGGTTTTCATTCAAATTAGCACACACAACGGGACACCGAGCGGTCATTCTTTTATCTAATGTTGCCATAGAAATGCGTTCAATTGGGGGTTCCTTTATTGTCCGTTAATTAACATAATGGGTATTGTGAACGGGATCCAATCCAACGTTTGCATACAGAACATTTGCATTTGGGGTTAATTGACAATAGTTGTTGTGCCTAATATATAGTAGTATAATTATAATACTGCCTGTATTATAATTATACTATTTTGTATTATATAACTGGTGAAACGTCGGAGTGTCCTACATTCCTCTGCCTACCTCTTCGGGGATTACAGGCGTGATGTTATTTTTTTTATATACTATTCTTTATTATGTATTTGGTATGTAAATGTTAGAAATGGGATTATACGTTTTGGGATTTGATGGGAATAAATGATATGGGATTATAATATTTTTTTCTTTTTCAGGAATCCCTACACGTGTGCGTAAAGCCGTTCCACTTTTCGTACGCCCGCGAAGATTGGCTTTTAGAATGGTTCGAGCTCAACCGGCTGTTGGGGGCCAGCCACTTCTACATGTACAACGAGTCGCTGAGCGCACCTGTTGCCTGCCTCCTCGATCACTATAGGAAACAGGGCCTTGTCACGCTGCTGCCGTGGAAGTTGCCTATTGTTTCCAAAGTGGAAATTCGGTAAGTTGCTATTATTGATTTCTTTTCAATTGTATCAGATCACACGCTTTTATTTCTGTATCAATCGGTCCGCAAGAAATTTTTGACTAATACATAGTCGTAAGATATTTAAGACTAATACTGACACATTTTGCAGCATTTCTACTACTAAAAGCCAACATTATGGCTGTTGTGTTAAGCTTATCCAGATAATCTTATTTTTTGTTGTTGATTCATTGTGGTTTATGTTTTGAGTACAATGTATCACGTCTATGAAGAGTTTAGATATTTGTAATTTTTGATTTTGCGAGACATTTGACATGTTTATTAGTGATTGTGACTTTTATAGCTTTTAAGTTTTCCTTTCAATGAACATAATTGAAGTTATTTCTGCGATATTTCAGGACGGAAGGTCAGTTCGCTGCGTTCAACGACTGCCTGTATCGCTCCATGTCGACGGCGGGCTGGTTGCTCGTCATAGATGTGGATGAGATCGTGTTGCCGCGGAGGGAAAGGACTTTATCGGCGTTGTTGACTGCGTTGAGAGCTGCTTACAATCCACCGTCGAAAGCACCATCCGCTTTCTTGTTTAGAAACGCATTTTTCTACCTGCGGTGGGAGGTATTGTTATTACTTTGATTCTTTATAGGTACATATACAAAGCTATTATTTATGTTGCATTGACGTCTTAAAGTATTCAATAAACATTTAAAATAAAACCTATTTGGTTCGCGTAAATGTATGTATTTAGAAAATTATTACAAGAACAATTGTGTATTTATCGCTTATTAGATCCTTAGACCTATTTTAACTATCTCACAAAAATAATTTTTATTAATAACTGAAATAAATTATTTCATTCTCGGTAGTGTCTAAAGTAGCATCGTATCTTAACGCACTATCGAGATGCGTCATTCGCATTTATCAGTGATCTTACATTTCTGCGCGCTAATAGTGTGTTTTGTCAACGTGTGTGAGTCGCTCCGCTCGGCAGGACGACCCCGAGG
>DWDW01000865.1:0-13020 GCA_018245635.1 Mimoniades versicolor eupheme
ACGTGGGCTCGCTGGGCACGGGCTCGTCCTTCGGCTCCGTCACCAGGATGTGGTCGGGCTGCGGCTTCTTGGGGCCGTTCTTGCCCTGCTGGTCCCATGGCAACATGATCTTCACCTTTATAAACACAACACATTACATTAGTCATAAATTCACACAATGAAAGAACATAAATGGCATTATTATGTATGAACCGGCTTGATTAGCATTTTTTTCGAGATGGATCGACTGGTTTCTGACCTGTACTAGTTTCTGCTGCGATAGCACTGCAATCGGCGGGAGCCCATCAGAAGGGCTTCATATAGGTTGCAAACCACTCAGGTCATAACCAAAAAACATGTCAGTCAAGCTGGTTTAAATAAATAAAATGAAAATATATTATGAAACTCCTAACAATCCTATTAGTTAAGCAATAAATACATAAATGTTAAACTTGCACCGTACCAGAGCTTATATATGATAAACCCTCCAATAAACAAGCTTACTTACTCTTCCACTAGAAATTAGATCATAAGCTACAGAAAAGCTTACAATCCCTGATTCTGTGGATAGTTAAGACATATATTAAAGTATGTTTCTAAGCATATCATATCTATAATTCATGAAGAGGTAGTCAGAGTACTACCATGGAATAGCTGTTGAGCCTATTGATACACATTGGGTACAAATCCCGACTCCAAGCCATTATTACAAATTCTCATTTAAACAATCCAATATTACCCAATCTGGGAATTGAATCTAGGATCTCTTGATCAGCAGTTGCACTTTGCAACTACTAGATCAATGAGGCATTCAAGTATGTTCTAAATAATATAATGATTTTTATGATTTTATTATTTTAAGACAGACTGCCTCATTGGTTGTGTTGGTTGCAAGTGTGACTGCTGATCGGGAGGTCCTGAGTCCAATTCCTGGTTCAGGCGTAACAACTTTTTCTAATTTAGATTTTCTAGTAGTGGCTCGGATTCTGGATGTGTCCCATGTATGACAATAGGCGCACCACCTATTCCATAGTGGGACGTAAACATAACAAGTGAAACATTCTTCTGCCTATCTCTTTGGGGATTATATGTGTCATGTTACATATTATTTTTAATTTACGTATTTATTTTTAATTTATCATGCTAATTCTGTAGAGGTAGTATTTCATAAATAATTAATCTAACACTTTTCTTACCTTGATGCCAAGTACTCCTTGTCTGAGCAGTACATGTCGAGTGGCTGTGTTCACATAGTCATTGCACGGGTCACCAGAATGGATCATGAGTCCATCAACAAACTTCATAGACTTGGCACGCTGGCCTCTCAGCTTGCCGGAGACAACAACTTCACAACCACGGGCACCAGATTCCATGATGAATCTCAGCACACCATAGCATGCACGACGGACAGCCAGACCTAGAATATAAGGTGTTGACAAAAAAATACACTTTATAATTTTCCTTATAATATAGCTTAAAAAGCATCATCATCACCTTTTATTATTCCTCAGATGAACATGGGTCTTAGAATGGAATCTACCATAATCAATCACACTAGCCAAGTGTGGTCTCAGTTTAGCCTAAAGCAAAACATCCCCAAATTCTTAAGTGTCATAAGAGGCTACCAAACATGACGCTGGCAGATTGCGGCATAGCATGGACGGCTAGTCACAGCTAAATGTGCTGGCTGTCTATGGGCAGCCAGGTTAGGTAGTATGAGAGGCTGAGCTTAGCTGTCTCCAGCTGTAGTCCCCATATGGGGATTATGAGTGTAATCCTCAATGGGAGGCCTATATTCAGCAGTGGACTACAATAGACTGATGATGATGAACGATATATTTTGTTGCTCAGTATATATATACAAATAAATGTTTAAAAATATACCTGGCTTTAGTACATAATAGAAATTTATAATACATATGTATACGAAAGTTTTGGTTTTGGTTACAGTCGAAACTAAGGGCATAGGCTGAAAACCAATAGGTTAATTTCAAGTTAGAAAACTCAAAAATACCTGACCCAGGGATCAGTTTCTCAGTCAGCAGTAGCATCACTAAAGCAACAAGACTTAATTAATTTTAGCCAATTAGTGTGGTGTATAAAATGTATATGTATCATAATGCACTGTATTTGTGTTGTCTGTTGCAAATAAACATTGTCACCATCATCATGATCAGCACATATCTGCCCAGCTGAACCATACACCTAAAGATTAGGCCCCTAAACTATTTCACAAAGGTGGTACAGAATGATTCTAATGAAATACTTTAATTTCATGGGGAATTTAAATCATGAAATATGTAATGTGTAATAAATGGTGTGTGGGCCCTTCATAAATACACCAAATCTTGTAATTTTTCTGTATTTAGATATTGGGCTTTAACATTATCTAAATAGTTATTTTATAAAACTTTCATTTTGCTGTACTGTGTCCTTGTGTTGATAGCTGATCTGATCTGACCATAGTACTAGCATTAGTCGCAGTGTCCAGGGTGTGCCAGCCAGTATATGTTCATACTCTATCAGACATAGTCGCCGCTCAAGAAGGCTCCTTTCATGTTTAATAATAAGAGCACAGAATATGCATTGTTTGGGCTCAGATGGCATTAAGTGAATTGATTCACAATATTGTTATTTTAATTGTTAGAACTTTGATTACATTAGTGTGCAATTAATATGGAGAAAACCAGGGTTCAAATTGTTTATTCTTGGTATGGACCAAAAATTACATGAATGTATGTATATAAAAAAAATGCAATGTTATCCTGTCTTTAGTTAAAAGGCAGTACCTTGGTAAGTGGTATAAGTAACCTAGTAAGTGGCAAAGATAACTAACCTCCGATCAGTTTGTATCTCAATGATTCAGCCTGGGCGATGGCGCACAGTCCTCTGGTGGCTACTTTCTCGGCGTACAATTCCACAGATTGCTCGGGAATATTAAACCGCTTCTGTACCACTGATGTCAATTCCCTGATTCTACGTCCCTTCTCGCCAAGTACACTCTGGGTCCGGGTAGCCATAATTATGATTTCCGACCGCGTTGGAGTCACACGCACCTCCACACCAGAGTACCCATCTTCCGCCAGCTCTCTTGTGAGGAACTCATTGAGTTCAGCTTTGAAAACTCCGTCTCCGACGAACTGTAACGTTACGTATAGGTTATGTTTTGATCACGACATTTTGCACGTAAAATAATTTTTATTTCACACATATTGAATGTAGTTATCACTTTAAGGGTTTTCTAGTATAAAACTATTTTATAATCAAGCAAAACTAAAGATAAACTTTCAAATTTTCAAAACACAACTCTCAGATATATCCAAAAACATCAGCTTATGCATTACTGGTATAAAACAATTAGCCGTTTACACATTTTATGAGCACCCAAAAGATCATAATAAAGTCAGTATTTCAATATTTTTAACATTAATTACGACGTACTTTTCGCTTTTTAGAAATGTTGTTCACCGCCATGATTGCAAAGAGAGGCGAGAAACTTGAAAGGCAGGAAACAGTTCAACAACCGTCAAAGTCAAATTAGTTGCGTTCAAAAATAACAGTGATTGGATTTCATAATAATGATCTCCCAATAAAAAAATGTTGACATGTGCTAATTCCGAAAAAAAAAGACGAATTGAGTAACTCCTCGTTTAAAAAAAAGAGAAAACGTTTAAAGGTTAAAAAGAAAAAGTAACATGAGTTATATTTCTTCTAAAAATACACATGGACTCAGAGATGTAACATCACGCCTATAATCCCCGAAGGGGTAGGCAGAGGAATGTCGAACACTCCTACGTTTTACCAGTTATATTTATGTCTCACGATGGAAAAAGTGGTGAGCCTATTGCCCTATACCGGGCACCGGGCACTTATCCAGACGCCGAGACACTACTAGAAAATCGAAATTAGAAAATTTAGTAGTGTCCGGACCCGGGAATCGAACCCAGGACCTCCCGTTCGGCAGTCGCACTTGCAACCAACACGACCAACGAGGTCGGATGTAATCTACTGGTATTTAATCTATCTGTAGTGTAGTAGTCTAAAATTAAGGAGAAAACCGACAGCCATTTTGGATTGTTTGGAATGGCGGGAATTAAAAAAAACAGAATTAATTAGACAGACCGTGAGGTCCAATTGTAATAGTAATGTACCCTTAATAAGTATGCGTGTAGTATAGAATTATACATTACCGCATTAGGTGTAGAGATAGCATATATTTTAGGTAGGTACAATAATACGTGTTACATATATTATATACGTATATAAAGTCTTGAAATTGTTCCTCATATTTAAAAAATACCATATATATTTATACAGTATTCGTATCGGTATCGAAGTGAAGAAAGGAGAAACCCGACGTACGCGGCGCTGACAGATTGCGCTATGGCGCGGCCTGCCTGCGCATGGCTGTATACCCCGGCCGCTGAAGGGTAGCAGCGTAAGGGGACATAGATAGGCTCATGACGATAATGATGATAAATACATTTAGTAGGTAAATATAATTATTTTAATGATAAAAACTTAGTTATTAAACAAAAATAATGAAATAAAACGAGTCTTAGTTGTCATGGCAATGAAATTTTACATCCTGCGTACAGTAGTACAGTATTGCTCTACTCTTGTTCAGGAGATGGGCAGGTGTTAATTTTAAAGACTGTGCAAATTTTAAATGTAATTAATTGTACAGCCACTGCGGGCGAGGTACTTGTATCTCTATACTGGCAGGTTTCTGAGGTACTGTTAACTGCAGTTTATCTATTCGTTATCCCTATTGAATCGATAACTTGAGAAAGTGCGTTTCTGATCAGCATATTGGAAGCTAAACGCCGCTTATTCTACGTTTAAATTAACTGGCCGATTTTAACTGTTTATCGGTTTCAAAACTTTATTTGACGGTTTATCGGTTGGTTGTCAAACTACGCCATGTTTTAAGAAATTATTTACAAAGTATATCATTGGGTGTTAACTTTGTTAGATAACATTTTTAGTATAAATTATCAATAAAATTTTATTTAAGTGTGTCACGTGTAAACATACAAAACGATGAGTGGCACTATGGACGGTCCTGGGCAACCACTTTGTTCGGGTATTTTTTTCATAGCTATGGAAACCCTGGAAACCGAATTTAATAAATTTCTCCGGAACAATTTGCTTTACTGGTTTAAGCAGCATTAATTCGTACTAGCAATTATTCAGTTTTGTATGTTATGGGAAATATGGGAATAAAAAAACTCAAATTTTATTCAATGCAATTTATTAATTAATTAAGATCTTTCATAACATACAAACGCACCATATACTTAGCGTAACAATAATTGGTGACATCACTTGTCCAAGTGAAAATCATGAAAATATTAATTGTGATGCAAATATATTGTAAATGGTTAGACTACCCGCTTAAGTCATTTTTAAAGTGGAATTCGAATTACAATTATTACGATGACGGACTTTTAAAGAATACCGATAACAGTTAGGATTTTCTAAATCCGTTAAGTACATATTATATGTTTAGACTTAATAAGTAACCACTTACAACCAAACGATAGTCAAATAGGTTAAGTAAAAAATATTATTACACACATTTATAAAATTCTAAATGTGCATGTTTTTAAAAAAGCTCGTGCATGTGGTTAATATGGATTTAAAAATTGTGTGAGAATGAATTGAAAATGATATATCGACGATTGGTATGGTGATAATTAATTGATCTAGCCATAATAGCCACATTAGGTCTAACGTGAATTAGAAACGGCACCAAAAAACGTACTCAAACATTCACTTTAAAACTAGGATTTATTTTTACAGACTATACATTTCAAACTTAACAACACAGGATTTGACGTTTCATTAAATTATATCAACATAAACAGTGATAGCATTTCCATTTGTGCCATATTATAAACAAACAGACACAAGAGCAACATTATTATATTTAAATCTGTCAAAATAAATATTATATTATTTTAAATTTGTATTGTACTGACAATACTTTTCAGGATTGCCATTGTCAAATAAGTTAGTAAATAGCGAAAACTTATGAATCTCCTACAGCAACTACACTTCTACAATTTCTCTATATTTAGTCTATATTTTATTAGCTATTTACCATATCATCATGATCAACGACATTTCATTGATATTGAGTAAGTACGTATTAACTATTCTACGCGTCTATCTGGTATTAGCAAAGGCAGTTTTTAGTTAGTATATTTCGAGATAATGGGATTATAAAAGCATCGAATAATTACTATGCTGATGCGTGAAAGCAAATTGATCTATTTATTACGCTATTTGACTATACGAGCTGCCAAAAACTAATATTACGTTTTCCAACTTCAACATATTAGCATTTACGCTGGCTGGAATACAATTTTCATAATGCTTATAATTAGTGTGGACAAAGAGCGGTTGTTTTCATATACAAGACGAGTCTTATTCCTAGTAAAATAAATACGTTATCACTAATATAGTCTAACATTAGCGTCTTATAAGTAACTTATGTTTAATGGACAGAATTGCGTGTAGCGTGTGTGTGAGACAGCGTGCTGCGGTGTTCGAGGGATTTGGTGTAACATACCCTAAGTGCGGCACATTTCAAGCAAATTACATAAGCTTATATTCCAACTGGCAACATTGTCGATGTGCCATATTAGGCATCTACGGATTATGAACGTGGTTGCAATCGATTACAACCGACCGAATTAATAATAATCGACCACAAAGCAATCGTAGTTCTGTAAAACAGTTATTGTATCTATTAAGGGAAAAGATGCTTTCTATGGAGGAAGAAGTTGATTTTATTCATTAAGTAGGTACAAGAAGAATGACTAAGTTAAGGCATATTAGAATTATAGAGATAGCAAATTAATATATCTAATAGAACAATAATCTAGAGGATATTACTAGGATAGTTATTAGAAGTAAGCATACATAGGGCTCCTTAGAATAGAAACTACTGTGGGACGTGAGACATAAGGGTTCGAGAGTCATTTGTACAATTTTTTAGAAGATACTAAAAAGAAAGATTTAAGTTTCTAGAAGTATCTAATAGGGTGTCAATATAATTATAGACTAAGAACAGTTGATACTAACAGGAGTACTCTACAAGCCAGACAGGTAGATATATTTTTGATTTACATACGTTAACTGTTTTCTCTCGTCATTATTGTAATTTACAGTATTTTTGGCACAGAGAGTAGGAAAAGACGAAGTATTATGTCTAAGTGTGCATATTAAAGCCTAAATCACAGAACGGAAGGAGCGGTGCGGGTGGGTCGATGCAAAAATATATGGTGTTCGATTGATTTTACCAAAAATACGTGATCGAGTATTCAATCTTTCTGAGGCGTAATTCTATGATTTCCAATTTGAAATGTCACGTGAACTTGTGGTTGTCGTGGCAACTGGAATAAGCATAACCTGGCAACACTCGATATACATGTAAATTTTTAACACTATGGGTAGAATTATGCCTCCGAAACGTACCGTCAGCAGTAAAAACACCAATAACATCCACCATATTTATGTATACTTGTACACGATACCTATAATTCTACTAATATATTGACATCGTTTAATAGTGAAAATGACTACACTGGCATTTTCTTTTTTTACACACATATCTATATTAAGTAATTAACTTCCTTCAGTTAAAAGTTGAAGTTGTAATAATAATAGCTCCACTTAAAGGCGGTTAGTGCCATCTAGCGGACACTTGCCACAAATTGTCTGTCATCTGTCAAACGAGACAAGCGGCGTGGCAATGCTCATGAGCTCTCCTGGGCTCCTAGCCGCCGCCCTCGAGCGGTCCAGCTGTGAGAGCTGGGAGGGCCACATAAACAAGACATATCAATGTATCAACTCGACAGAAGATTATTTGATCATTCGATACTTACATAAGCCATGTCAGGTAGGATTTACCCTTCTATTACACACTTCTGTTAATTTTAACGTCATTAAATTTGAATTGTTACAAAAATTTTATGTACCATCTTCTAAATCGTCATTGAATATTAAAATTAAAACATATTAATAAAAAAAAACTTGAACCAAGGAAAAATAAGGACATTAAATAAAATTCAAAGTAAGTCAATACGACTATTTAATAAAACCAAAAAAATAAAATAAAGGGAAAACAAGTAATATTATTACAGTTGTTAAAGCACATTAATTTAAGTACACAATCGCTGTCCCGCCACCTCGTGCCGAGTACGAAGAAGTTGCCCTCAGGAGAGTAACAGAGTATTCAGATATTAAATAGATACCCTCAATTACCTATTAAATAAAAAGCTCATAAGAAATGGTGTACGAGCAATTATTATGTCTCGTGATTTGTATTAAAAAAAAACTTGTAAATTTTATTTCAATAGGCTTACATTTCAATGGAATGTTCAATAATTAATTACTTAAAGAATATTTTAAAATCTCAATAAATGAAAGCATAAACTCGATGAGCATAAATAAAATTATCGATCAATAAATAAATAATTAGCAATGTTAATAAAAGTATTGCACGTTAATAATTGTAAAAGTTAAGTACGTAATATAAATTCATTAAAATAGAAAAATTATTGGACGTTAGCTCTCAGAGATCCGACCGGAACGTGGTCCGAGGGCATCCTCGCGCGGGCGGCGGCGGAGCGCCCGGGCTGCGCCCCGGAGCAGGCTCGTAAGGACCGTTCCACGTGAGGAGGTCCACAGACAAACACAATAACATGTCATTTTCAATACATGCGCACATTGCAAATTCTATACAATGCTATATTATACCTATGGCACTAATCATAACTAACATTCACAAGAAAAATAATTCAATAAAATTAAAAATAATTAAAATGGAATGTCAAAATTTAAAGTTTACTATATTATTTTCCTAAAACTAAAATTCCATCTCACCACAATGACGTTATATAAATTTTCGTATTTCATTTATTTATCTACTTTTGACTATTTGTACTGTTTTAAAAAAAATATTTTGATTCATTATTCAATACCATAATAGGAATAATTACGTAATAATAGAAATTTAGTATTAAGTCAATAAAAAATAATATTAAATAAGGCTGGAATATGATAATTAAATAAGTAAAAATACGTTATAGAATAAAAATGTAAGGTTATAGGTACATATTGCTTACATTATAATTAAAATGGTTTGTAAAAACAGTACAAATTAATCACATTTCGTTACAGTTTTAAAGCGACTGTTCTCCGCGTGTCAGGTTCCATGTCCATTGGCGGCCCAGTTCTGCTCCGGTTCCGTTCTTCCCGGTCGCTAGCGGTGGAGGGGGCCTTATTCCTCCCTATGTACCAGGGGAAGGGATGGGGAAGGGAAAGGGAAGGGAAATCGATTTTTCTAGATGCTAAAGGTCCGAAGTGAACGGTGTCGGTCTTCGGTGGTATCGAAAGTACGAAGTTCACGTTTAACGGATAGTCGGAAGTGAAACGGAACCGGAGGGAATCCCGGGCGCGGCGCGGCGGCGAGCGGGGCGGAGCGCCACCCGCGGCCCGAGCGGCGCCGGGGCGAGTCAGTAGCGCTGCTGGTACTCGTGGTGCCAGCGGTTGAAGTCGATGTGGAAGACGAGCAGCGTGCCGTTGTCGAGGCCGGCCAGCAGGAAGCGCTGGTCGTGGCTGAGCGCCAGGCTGGCCACGGGCGCGCCGGCCGGCGGGAAGGCGTACAGCGGCGCCAGCGTGACGGCGCGCCACACCTCCACCACGCCCGCGTCGCCGCCGCACACCAGGTACTCGCCGCAGCGCGACAGCACGAGGCAGCGGAAGTCGTCGGCGTGCGTCTCGTGGCGCAGCCGCCGCCCGTTGAGCGTGTAGGCGGCCAGGCGCCCGCGCGCGTACGCCACCACCAGCACGCCCTCGCGCGCCAGCGCCAGCTGCCGCGGCCCGCCGCCCGCGCCCGCGCCCGCGCCCGCGCCGCGGATGGCGCGCAGCAGCTCGCCGAACGTCGTGTGCACCAGCACCGGCCCGTCTGCGGGCGGCGGCGCGAGCTGGGACCGGCGCGGGCCCACGAGCCCCCCGTCGAGCCCGCGCCGGTCCGCGACGAGTACGACACTATGTAAGGTATGAATTGAAATAGAAAGCTACTCACTGACTGACGAGGAGATCACGAGGCCCAGTTCCGCCGAGACGAGGACCCCGTTGACGGCGGTGTCGTGCCCCGTGAGGGTGACGCGAGGCGAGGGGGTCTCGCCCTCCCCCACGATGGCACAGTGCCGGGCGGACCTGGTTGCGAATATTATACATTATACATAATGAACATCAGAATTATACAGTTACAAGTTTCGATTTCATTTAAAATCGATTCAATTCGAATCAATTCCCTCATTCGATACAAAATGTCGATACTTTAAAAACTCGACAAAACATTTTTTAAATTTCTTCATATTTAAAATACACTCATGTTATTATTCTTTACGGGTACAGCTCAGAAATTGAACACATATCATCAAATTAGGAACATCTAAATCTGCCCATGTGGCTGTTAACAATATAATTACGTTTACGTCGTTTATGTTTCCACACACCAGGAACATCTTTTATTGTAAGGTCCCAATAACTGAGTTCCTTGTGGTTTTCCACAATCTGCTTCCCATCTGCTAAAAAGATCAACCGGTGCTAGAAAAGGTGTAGAGAATGAGCAATGCGGTCACCAGTGCCAGAGCAGCACGGTGCAGTCCTCGGAGCCGGACGCGATGTAGCAGTCGGAGGTGATGTTGCACTCGGAGCGGGACACGCACGTCACCACGCCGTAGTGCCCGAAGATTATTTGTACTATTTTCGCTGTCGAACGGGAACACTTCGTCATCACAGGGATCATATCAGGGAATCATTTTATCATCACCATCAACAACATCATCATAATTAAAACGATTGTGATAATTATGACCATTATCATGAATTTGAATTTTGGTGTAAAGCAGATAAGATGCTTAATGCGCAATGGCGGATGTTGAGCGAGGTGATATACTTTAGCGTTTTTAAGGGTTATAGAGATTCTTTCATGTTATCGTGGTTATATGCCCTCGACAACACTTTAACAGCATGGGAGATGGTTCATCTCGTGGATTGAGAAGCTCACTTAAAAAGTTAAGGTATTGTAATAAAATCTTAAGGGTATAATCTTAAAAAGGGTGTGCGGAAGTTGTGCGGGAGGCGTGCGGAGGGTATGCAGTAGGTGTTCGGGAGGTGTGCGGAGCGTGTGCGGGAGGCGTGCGGAGGGCGTGCGGGAGGTGCGACTGACCGGTGTCGGTGGAGAAGACGCGGAAGGAGTTGTCCCAGAAGCCGGCGGCGATGAGGAAGCGCGAGTCGACGGTGGTGACGAAGCAGTTGGCGCGCGCGCGCACGCGCTGCGAGAAGTTGTCGCCGAGCTGGCGCCGCGCCAGCGCCGCCGCGCCGCCCGCCGCCCACACGGGGTCCATGGCCAGCGGCGCGGGCGCGGCGTGCTCGTGGCGCGCCGCCGCGTGCGCGCAGCCGCCGCCCGTCCAGCGGTGCGCCGCGAAGGCGCGCGCCGCCGACACCTGCGCATAGCGCTACAGCTCGCCGCCGCCCCTCGATCGTGTCGGGTCGATCTAATTTTTTGTACTAAGTCGCCACGCGGCTTACGCTACGTATAACATCGTATGTCGCACGAAGCGCTAGTTAGTGTTCGGACGTAATATATAGGTGGCGTTCTTCTTATATTTCGTTTTTTGGTATTTTTAATTCATATATCCTCCTATGTTGAGCACAATAATACCTAGTAGTAGACTCACCGTGATGGCGGCCGGCGTGGCCAGCTGCGGGTAGGTGTTGGCGGACACGTGCACCACGGCGGCGTTGGACGGCAGCTTGAGGCGCAGGCACACGTCGTCGGGCGCCGCCGCGAACATGAGCGGCGCCAGGTGCATGGTGGAGGCGCGCGGCGGGTGCGGCTCGCTCAGCAGCTGCGCCGGCGTCTGGCCGAAGCTGCGGATCTGGTCCTCGATGGCGGCCTTGGTGACGGGGTCGCCCACCTGCTCCAGGCGCACGCCGCCCTCGTACGTCAGGTAGTAGAACACGTTGGTGGCGCGGACGGCTTCCGGCCCTGGCGACGTTCGTTTAACGGTGAAACATTGTGATCGAGTCGCGGGCTTGCGACTCTTTACGGAGCTCTATGGAGAATTTTTTTTTGATAAGCCAACTTTAATTGTATTATAATCCTCGAAACAAAATTTCAGTCTCGAGTCCAATTATAAAAAGATCCATTACCATTGAATATTAAGATATCAAATTAATCTGTTGTTATAACCAATAAATCATTTCTAAGCTAAAATAATTAAAACATTCAATATTAACAAAAAATTGTTAAAAAAAAATATAATAAGAAAAGTCAATACAATTTTTAAAGCAATCATATAATTACACTAGAATTATGTGTGAACGCCTCTACCTCTCTGCTTATAGCCAAAGATGAGGTCAATCCATTGGTGCAGTTGGCAGCTAACGAACTCGGACTCGAGCGCCATGCGGTTGATGCGCACGAACTCCTCGGCGGAGGAGGCCCAGGGCGGCAGGATCACGTCCCCGGACGGCGACTCCGCGATGCCCAGCTCGTAGCCGGAGCTGTTCAGCAGCATCTCCGGCAGGAAGAAAAGTTCCGGGATCAGTTCCTGGAACAATTGTGATTTTCGATTATCTTGTTAGAACTCAGTAAGTACCTATCAACATTACTGAATCGATTTGAACCCCAGACCTCCGGAACGCGACGCTCAAACAAAAAATTCATATCTTACTCATTGCCACAAGTTTTAAATATACTTCATACAATCTACTTATGTTGATATTCTATGGAAATAAATGTCAGCTTTTTTAATACACTTTATTACATTAACATTATAAACATTATACAATAGTAATGGACATCGCTACATGTGAACATCGAACATGTGGCGATGAGTAATGGCAATAGCGCACGTATTGGGCTCGCGCAGGGAATGTTCCAGAAACATTCAACCAAATATTTTCGTTGTAGGTATACCTACTACTATCTGAGTGAACAGGTTGTAGAATAAT
>DWDW01000866.1:0-13019 GCA_018245635.1 Mimoniades versicolor eupheme
TTCAATAGTTACATTAACGTCCCACGATAGAATAAGTGGAGAGACACAACCGGACACAAATCCAGACTCCAAGCCACTACTAAAAAATCTAAATTATAAAAATCCAATAATGTCCGACCCGGGATTTGAACCCGAGACCTTTAGCTAGGCAACCGCGCTTGCAACTGATGCGACCAATGAGCCAGTCTTTGTACCGATTGATTGACCGTAGAGAAGTTTTAAACTAAAGCTTTTCATAGTATCGGTAGTAGGTACTCGTAATATTATTAAATATTGGTCTGTCTCGTTAATAACGTATCTTCCGACATATTGTACCGCCAACGACAGTCAAAAGAGTTAGAAAATGTTTGGCATATATCTGTCTTTAGTTACCTGTTCTCCAGCTGATGTACCAGGTAATAAAAGGAGTGGTAAGTTGAGCCAAGCGCCGCCTAACTCACTAACATCGGAAGCATCGGAAGCCCGCGAAGATTTGCGGCTAGAAGCGTGCGAACCTCTTCGCACATGCAACAAGGCACTAAGGCGGCCCCCCCACCCCCCACCCGGTGACCACTTCGTGCTTTCTTCTTCCTGGGAAGGGCTACGGTTCTTTCGCCTGTAATAACCAAAGATATAACTCATTCACACTAACTAATTAATGTAATGGACGAGCTAGAAAGAGAGATAGAGAAGTGAACGCGACGCCGTATACGTGACTCTGTCTAGAATTGTGCCAATAAGTTGAATAACTTCGAAATATCTCCTCCTCTGTGAAGCAAAGCGTCAAGGTGATGGTGATAAATATACGATAAATTTACCTATTCTGCACTGGATCAGCTTGATGGGTTACCCTGTCATAAGAAGGCGAGGCCTTCACCGTGCTGTGGGATGAACATGCTGTTATTGTTATGACCAATTTTTAACAATATTATGACAATGAATTATGAAATGAACACAATTGTGCAGTATGTTATATGTAATGAAATTTGCTTTGTTGATACACTTCACCAGCACCTTGTAAAAACGTACACAATTATTATATAAATACTGAATTTTTTTGGTCTTACTTGACATATTCTCTCCATGTTCGTTGTATTAAGCGAGCGGCTTTATCCTCCCTTTTCCATATTCTGGTGCTTGATACTATCTCTAACTCCTTCCTTGTTGGGAATTGTTTCTTAAACTTAATATCCATTTGTTCTTGTAATTGTCTGAACGTTTCTGTTTCTTCTACATGTCCCAGAACATGTTTGACAAGGGCATGAAGGATGTCTAAGCAATGGATTTTATTCCCTCTAGCTATTGGAAGATTAAAACTGACGAGTGCTACTGTATTTGGTTTCGATATACCTAAAGGTGGATCTAATGAAGCTATGAAATCCGATAATTGAGCAAAACTTATGAACTGAGTTGCATGTGGATCGTACCTGGCGACAAAAAGTTTCGGAAGTACTTAAACAATATATAATTGTTAATATCAATTGATATAGTTGTTTATTGTAAGGTTTACTTACTTTGACCATCTGATGTAGAACATTTCAAGATCATCTTCAACGATACCAATCTCTTCCTCTTGATGGGCTTGATTAAAGTTTTCAAGAATGATGGCAATGTACATGTTGATCACAATCATGTAACTAATGATGATAAAAGAAGTGAAGTAAGTAATAGCTAAAAGCGGGCTCCCACAGTTTCCGTTTATGTGCCCGTGATCACCCAATTCGCAATCCGGAGGTTGAATCATTAGTGATTCAAGGACATCGTTCCAACCAGCTGATGTCATTAGGCTGAAACATCGAACACAATTAATTATATATCTTTTTACACTCACGACAAAATGAGGGCAGTAGTCAGAAAATTTTCAATTTGTTCTTACCGAAAAAGTAACTGCATACTCCTTCCAAATGTTTGAAAATTGACCAAATCGTCTAGAGCTCCCTGCTCCTTTACATGTCCAAACACGGACATTCCAATAATTGCATAAATAAACGTTATTAACGCGAGCAAGGCACCGATGTTAAAGAGAGCTGGTAGAGATACTACTAGCGCGAATAGCAGTTTCCTAATGCCTTTAGCGGCCTGGAAAATAAAATGATAAAATAGCACCGAAGTTATACGAATCTCTCAACGACAAGGTGATGTACGTCAAAAGTTGATAATAAAATACTTGAAACTGTATAAAGTTATTGGTAATAATTATTTAGACGTTTTCATACTCACTTTAATCAGTCTTAAAATCCTCCCTATACGAAATACCCGAACTACCCGTAACAAGGTGGGAGAAATTGGTAAATCTATCATAATGTCCTCCATTACTATACCCAAGATAGACGCTAGGACTAAGAGAAAATCAAAAACATTCCACGGCACCGTGAAATAGTGGTATCGTAGACCTACTATTTTAACTATGGCTTCTGAAAAAAGAATGAGAAATATATATTGTGCATATGAATGGATTTCCGTGACAAAGTCAGCGTAGAAATAAAAAATGTTACTTACCCAAACCAAAAACCGTAGTAAAAAAGGCGTTACTAACTTCTAATATAAAGAAAACGGAATGCGGTTGATCGTAATGCTCAATACCCATTGTGAGCATATTTAAGAAAATTAAAACGAATATTGCTATTTCGAACCTACGAGAATTCGACAAATCGTAGAACATTGCTAGAAACTGATTCCTTGGCCGCTTTATCACTTTCTGTGGCTTCTTCCTGCCCAGCTTTTTCATTGCCGTATAATAATGTTTCTGACTTTCTGTCAGAAACATTTCTAATACACCGCCTTCATACTAAAATTAAGAACATAAATGTACTTAACATAAGTAAGACGTATGAAACGTAAATTGCATATTGTACATAAACCTTACCTTTTTCTTGAGCATATTAAAATTATCTATTATTACTCCTATAAATAGATTCAATGTGAAGAATGATCCACACACTATGAATATCACAAAATAAATGTACGCGTAGAGGTTGGCTTCTCTTGCTGGCTGTAAATCCACTCCTCGGGCGTCTACAGCATCAGCCATTACTTCCATCCAACCTTCAAACGTAGCTACTTGAAATAAAGCTAAATATGCTATACCAACATGGTCGAACGATATCTTGGAGTTTATCCAAGAAAAATTATTATAATAGCACTCCCACTTGTCATTTACTATCTGAAAATAATATTTGTGTTATAAGACTATGCTCCACGATCATAGTTATTAACAAAAACGGCTAATATTTATATTATTATACTTAATATTTTAGCCTACCTCTAAAGGAACCAACTCGCCTTCGTTATCAATACACTTAAAGAATTTCCCTCCAAAAAACTGGACACCCATTATTGAAAATATTAACCAAAACACTAAACACACTAGTAACACATTGAAAATACTGGGTATTGCATACATTAGAGCGTTCACGACTATTCTCATTCCTTGCCATCGCGATATGGCACGGAGTGGTCGCAACGCCCTTAACGTCCTTAGAGATCGTAACACTTTTAAATTTTCATTTTCTTCAATTAACAAACTAAACACTGACACCTAGAAACATAAAGAATGGTTATTTATTGTCATAAATCCAAACTGTTTATCTGTTTATGTTAATACTTACAAAAACTATAGTAAAGTCTAGCAACGTCCAAAAACTTGTGAAATATCTGAAGAACCCCAGCGCTATCCATTTCAAAAACATTTCTATGACGAAGATCATGCAAAATCCAAGATTAGTCCAGTAAAGTATTTTCTTCAAAGGTTTGTTCTTTTCGAGGTGTATGTCTTCAAAGCATAGAGTTATGCTAGAAGCAAATATCAGTACTAAGACGAACCACTCAAAAGCAGGAGTGTCAACGTAACGGAGAATAAAAGTGCGAATGAACATCCATCGCTGACCCAGTCTGGTACGAATGCAGGCATCCCAACAAGGGCAACTGTAACAAATATTTCATTGATATTTGGTGAAACAGAGTCTTATCACAAATATTTTGTAATTACGAAATAACTATGCATTACTTACGTTTTATAGCATTGACGAGGAAAACAATCTTGCGGAACTTTAGGCTCTTTTTGCTTTCCAAATCCAGGAAATTTACCCATGGCATCAATATATTGACCCTTAGAGTTCTTCCTTCCACCTACGGTTAATTCATCTACGTAAGAAACCAAAGTTTGCCAAGGGTGCTTCATATCTTCTTCACCCGGTCTAGTTAATGGGTCATTAAATAAAATATTTGGAGGCGGCCTTCGAAATTTTTCGGGTGTGGTTCGACTTGATATTTGAGCCATTTCATAATGCTCATTTTCATCTAAAACAGGATAACAAATCAGTAGATACTTTCAATTGTCACTGTGTCTGGTGTATTTTGTATTTTACCTCTTGAATCGGAAGGTTGAGTATGATACCCCGATGACATTTGATTTAGCAATCTCTGAGCCACAATCTGATTTTCAGAAGACGTCTCATCTAGATTTTCTTTAGAATCTTCTCGAATGCTCGTTATTTTATGTTCGGTTGCTAAATCGCGAACATCTTTTAACGTCTCCTGACTGCCATGGTTAACATTATTGGTCGTTTGGTATAAATGAGGATATGCAAAATCAGAACCTACGGAAATTGGCCTGTAAAAAACATGGGGGTAAATGACAAAATCATGATTTCGCTATATCAACACATTTTCATAATATTATACAGTACCTATTCAATGCTTCTTGATAACTATGACTGTAAATATTATCGTGAGGGAATAGAATAGTTTCTTGGACAGACGTTGAAAATCTTTGCTCAGTCGGTATAGATGCCTTTTGTTCTTTCATGGCGCGATGTTGAGTCATAAATTCGTTAACTAGCTCTTCTAACTTAGATTTTTTTTCAGTCTCTTTACTTTTCGATATAAGGAAACCTTTTTTTCTTACAATAGAACGTATCCTATCGAAACTTTTAGCTAATTTGGAATCTTCACCTACTTCCTGGAAAATTAAAATATTCTCTTGATATTTGCACCTATCCTTAGGAAAATATTTACAAAAGAATTAACTATTAAACTATAATTAAATTAAAAATATACTTTTTTATAATTATAGAGGGAAAGATAGACTTATTTAAAAACATACTTTTTTATACTAATCAATGTTGTTCATGTCCGTTTTAATTATTTATCACAGTTAACTTTCTAATGTTAATTGCTAATTCATGACAAATTATTACTCTCTCCAATTCTCACGTTATTTATCTCATAATAACTTTGACTTTAGTAATTGTACAGTATAACTCTGCAAAATAATTACCTCTTTCCTATTCTTAAGTTCCTCACTATTAAAGCTGTTAAGCAGTAAGGCAAGGAAGAGGTTGAGCACCATGAAGTTGCCCATTACGAGGGCGGGAAGGAATATGAAGAAGCAGCTTTCTGCCCCACTGGCCTGTTCAGCTCGCATGCAGTCCCATAAAGGCTCGATCCACTCGCCGCACAGAATCCGGAATATCATCATGAACGAGTGGAAAAAGTCGTTGAAGTTCCACCTTAGGTTCACGATAATAGATCAGAATGCGAAAATATAGTGACACATCGATAAATTACAGTTTGAACAATTACTGGTTATATAATTATTAGAGGCTAAATTCCTAATGAACTACGAGTAGCTTAATTAGATACAATTGTTTTGTGAATTTTACAAGTATATGTAATGCATTTTCAATCCTATCGTTATTCGTTATGGTATCGAAAGATTTCGTATCGTTCAGTGAATATGAAAAATTAAGTCCATAATGTATAACCAGTTTGATTTGCAATAACATTTTTGTGAAGAAGCATTCATACCTGGGCACGGGATCCGGGTCAAACTTGTCAGGCGTGTAGGATTTAGAGAACAACTGCATACCGATAACAGCGAATATGTATATTACTATTACTAACACAAACGTCAAATTACCGAGAGCACCTATTGTAGATATTATAATACTCAACAACACTTTCATAGTAGTCCATGATTGAGCTAACTTTAATACTCGCAACTGGAAAGAAAAATCTCTTTACAGACTTTGTTGTTAAAGATCTTTATAATGTCTATTATAAGTTTGAAAAACAAATAAATACGTAGAATTAAAATTAAATAAGGCGTTAATAAAAAGTTTTTACGTAGATTTCACAGATAATAGTTTCCAGCAACTCACCAAACGAAGGCCTCTTAACACAGATAGGCCATCGACAAGTTCAAATATGAGATCAAGAAGACTAGCTGACACTATGATCAAATCAAATATGTTCCATCCACAAGCGAAGAAATCCTTGCTCATTGCCATCACTTTCATAATGCATTCCAACGTAAATATCGAAGTAAACACCTGCAATAATAAAAAAAAAAGATTTATAGGAGCATCCGGTTGATTATAGACAATAAAATCTGAATGTGAAAGCAACAGAAAATGTTACCTTATTTCCAATATCTAAAGCTTGCCTAACATTCTCACTCATGCCGTGATGTTCCAGGGCAAGAAAAAGTGTGTTTAGAATTATACAGGTGGTTATGAACAATTCAAACAGCGGATCCTTTACGATACCGTACAAACAGTTCTGAAACTGTAGCCACCCTTCATAGTCTATACAGCATGACACGCAGCATTCGCAGTTCCTGTCCACGAGCTCATCTGTGAGCAATTGTAAATGTCAGTACCGATCAAGATAAACTATATACGCAAGCAACAAGTACCACAGAAAGAGAAAAGGAGAATAGAAAAGAAGTAATCAAGAGTAGCGAAAGCATAAAAAGCATAGATTTTATCAATGCAAAGCTTTGTTCTGTAATTTTACCTAAGCTAAAGTGACATTAACGTATCATATGTCTCAAAATCATCCATGCAATTGAAAGCGGAAAATTGGGACTAAGTAACAAGAACGCAGAAAAATGCACGGTAAAAGGTAATTTAGGATTGCCAATATTGAATTTAAATGGAAAACACTGACCAAATTGGAATACTTGATTTTGATGATCCCAAATTGAATCGCATAAAAGTTGCAAAAATTATAATTTAACCGTTAAAAATAAATTGATTATAAATCGTGTGTATCCTGGAAATGACACTTGAATGCGATTCCTTAGACGATCAGTCGACACCAAATCAACCAATCGCGAAATGACCCTGCAGTCTTCCCGTTAGGAACAGGGGTGGACTGGGGGGCAAAAGCGTTGGCGTCTGTGTTTTACTAACCTGTGAAGTAAGTGCAATTTTGCTCGTAATTGCCCATATGAGTTT
This sequence comes from Mimoniades versicolor eupheme, assembly GCA_018245635.1. Taxonomy (NCBI): domain Eukaryota; kingdom Metazoa; phylum Arthropoda; class Insecta; order Lepidoptera; family Hesperiidae; genus Mimoniades; species Mimoniades versicolor. Next base: position 7,221 of record DWDW01000866.1, read on the forward strand.
TGTGCGTGGCTGCCAATAAACTGAGCTCATTAATTTTCGTCGTCTCCGCTTGGGGGAGGTCGGGCGCGCGCTTGTATGGCCAGTCCGCCCCTGACGATATTAATGAGGGTAGAAGCGAAATTGCAACAGTGTCGTACAAGAGTGCCCAATGAGGCTTCACCCCATTGTGACGTGAAGCTAATGGTGAATCTTATTAGCCACTAGACAACCATTCATCATTAGTATAGCATCAGCGATATTATCATGACATGTATTTAACTTAGAGTAATTAAGTCACATCAAGAATATTTCATAAAATGTTTATTATTTATTTAATATAGTCTCTTTCGTATTGTAATTATATTATACGTTGCGTATAATGCATAATTATTATGAGTTCGTGTTCTACTTCACTTGTTTGAAATGTTAATTTTTATAAAATATTCTTATTGTTGTTTAATAGTTTTAAATAATAGACAAATGGCTGTTTCATTGACACTGGCTGGTTACGTTTTAACGTAACTGGTCTACATCTTGTCAGCTTTTCATTAGGGTTTTGTGCAAATTATCACTAAAACTATAACTAATTAGATCTTTTAAGCTATCAAACACCGTTTGGTTCAAGCACTTAATTAAGTTGAATACCAAACGGCACATTAAAAGTAAACGTATTATTATAGTTAAGAAAGAAGAAATCTTACATAATGCTTCATAAATCCAAAGAAAATATCATCTGTTTGTAGATGCAAGATGAAAAAGAGTGACTAATTAGGTTCAAGGTCAAAAGTAGTCGAGAAGAATGAAGTAGTATCAGCTACATGGTTCATAGTACTGTATAATAAATATATATATATATATAAATACTTGCATAATCTGTACACTATTTTTAATGATAATATAATTGCAAAGGACGCAAGCATTGAAGGTCAGTAAGAAGTACCTAAAGGGGATGTCGTATGTGTTCGTAAAAGTATAGAAAAGTGTATTCATGCACGCCATTTGCGCATATCAATAATATCTTACATTCATTAGAAATTCTAAACTACACGATGGAAGAAGATAAAGATCGATTGAAAATTGTTGATCGAAAAGCTCTGGATAATTTCAAGTACTTTATAGTGTTTGCAAAGCGTTCGTTATGAAATAATGGCCGCGTCGGATCGCGTTGCATCTCTTGTGCCTTTCTGTGTCGAAGCCGTGCCAATCATAGAAGATTTTGTATCATGTAACGCAAACAAACTCGACATATTATACTTAACTTAAAAGTTTCGTTGATTGCATTACATATTAGTATATAGTTTAGTAATAGTGCGTTAAGTAATTAAGGCTCTGTTTTACCTAACACCACGATTTGATTGAGATAGTCCGGATTGAGCGGATATCTTTCGTGAATGGTGCTCTTGTCGACGTTTTTTGTTTTCTCGAGTTGCTTTTCGACTTTAGAGCCGTTATTACTTTTCGGCTGTTGTTTTTTCTTTTCCTGTAACGTTATTGTACATTTTATTTTCATACTTGCTTTACCAGTCGCTGTTCATATTTTCGTCTCCTTACAGGTATGGTCTGAGGTAGTGTAGTAGGCGGTGGCTGGGGCTGTGGAGGTGCCGGTGGCAGGAGATGCGTCCGTCGCGGGTGCGTCGTCGCCTGGTCGTCGGACGTGTGCTCCCCGTCGTCATGGTCGTCGACGACCCCCGAATCGTCCAACGACGATTCTCTGTTGTTACTGTGGTCGCTTAGCTGTCGACCGGCCATACTCAGCGCACCTCGACCTGGAACAGTGACCGACCTAATATTATACAAGTATCGTTACTACTAGAAACTACTGGATACGACTATGACTTTATTTACGACGAAAGACGCTTACTCCCACCTATTCATTTAATTCAGGTTTCACTTACAAGGGACCTAAAAGTTTCCAATGGAGATGAATCTTTACCTAAGGCGTTGTCGGGATGCAAAGTATGAGGAGGCGGAGGTGGTGGGGGCGCTGGCGGAGGTGGCGGTGATCCGCTGGGAGTCACCGATCGCGATCGCGAACGAGATCTCGATCTGCCAAAGAAAACAAAGCTTCAGAGTTATAACAAGACAGAGTAAGCAAAACCTTATATTTACTATAATAGTATAAATATAAAAAAGTATATAAATATGTAAGTATATGAAAGTAAATTCGAAAAGTAAAAACATTGAACATAGATTAATTAAATTCGGAATATCTATCCAAACTGCAGTTGGCTTTTCATACACAACACATATTGATTTTTTTTTATGTGACACATTTAAACTGAATGCGATACCTCTCTTACGACAGACATTGATTAAGAGATAAAAGTAAATCTACATAAATAACACGTCGTACAAAAAAGTAATCACGTTGACGTAACGCGAGCGTTGTGAGTAATAATGTCGCTTAAAAACACACTCGTACACAAACACACACACTCACTTGGAATTTATGTATTTGTAAGGATGAATTGCTTATCGGAAAATGCGTAGGTGCGCGATGTTACATTTAATTCACCCTCTTTGCTCCTTTATACGCGATCGTTTGTTCCTTACACACTCGATAGTCCTGGGCTCCATTTCACCTTACGCATGATCTGAATATGTAATCATGAGATTTGCTCACATGCCTTCGAGCAAATGGGCAAAACTGGCCGTGGTGCGATTTTACTGTTCGTTTAATTGTAATAAAAAGCAAACTAAATTTTAGATGTTATCGATGAGATAAATTAGTACATTTTTATTACATTTCCACGTTACATCAGTTACGTTTACGTCTCACAATGGGATAGGCGGTGAGCTTATTGCCATATATCGAAATCTAAACTAAACTAATAAAACGGTTTACTGACAAAACACTAATGATGGCTGGACGTTTTTTAATACATTTACGAAGGTCGGACCGACTTGGTAATTCTAAAAGATGAGCCAAAGTATGGTGTGCAAGTTCTTTGGGACAAGCAAGCAATTGATGCCTTTAACATAAAATAATGCCTATAAGGCAATTTAGTTCGTACGAAAAATTTTAATGATTCTAACACGATAGCTTATATATAAAGCTTTTAGAACGCATAGATGTGTTCGCCTTTGTTTCGAAGACGTTGAGCATTAACAAACCCTATCTAAACATATTATACACTACGTTCATACTACACAGTGAATGTTATCGTTTAATCAAACTTTACGCTGCTCGTTTCTCTTGGGACTGACATATAATTTGATAAGCGCGGATACGGGAACTGTATTTTCTCCACACACGCTAAGTTACGCGAAACCTGCGAGTAGCCATAATATCGCTACACCTGTACTTTCACGTAGGGGTAGGCAGAGGAGTGTAGTAATCTTAACTTCAACATTAATGTTATACGTTCCGTGTAAAAGGGCGTGAGCCCATTGAAATACCATAAGCACAAATTTGAGCTCAGAGCTCCTACTGGGAATTTCGAATTAGAAAAAGTCAATAATACTTTTCCCGGTCCGGGAATCGAACTCAGGATATCTTGTCCAGCTGTCGCGCTTGGAACCACTATACCAACGAGGCAATGAAATATGATGATAACGAAACATAATGTACACTGTACACAAAAAATGTATGTAGAAAATAGCCAATGCACAACGTATTAAAATTCCACTTAGTTTCTAAATGAATACTAAGTATAAGCTGACGCTTACATTTATAATAAACTTGACGTTAAAACGCCGCATGTGGAAAGGCCTAACGAGGAGTCCGCGCTCAGATATCTCGTTCGCAAACATTATTATCATGCAAATTCGCTACGTGTTGACAACGGGCACGGTATGAACTGGGTCGGACAGGTGAATTGGGGTCCTTGAAAACCACAACCGGCTGCGGGTTTGATTGTGACATGCAATAGTTATAAATTACCACTGTGTGTTACTAACAACGCTATTGTTTGCTACGCCTCACTATGTCTTAATTTTTTTTAATGATACGCAACTGTTGTCCGACTGCATCGTTGGTCGTGTCTGGATATGTGCCTGGATATGTGTCTGGATATGTGTCTGGATATGGCAATAGACTCACCACCTACTCCATAGTGGGACGTGAAAGTGCTGATGGAACGTGGGAGTGTTCTACATTCTTCTGCCTAACTCTTCGGGGATTACAGGCGTGAAGTTACTTTTTCTAGTTACTTAAATTAAACTTTTGGCTGAATTATCTATGAGTAAAACTGTTAAATAAATATTTGTAAAGTACTTTGTAGCGTTCTTGTTTAATGTGTTTTATGGCTGAATATATTGTTACATTCCGTAGATAATAAAACAAAAGAAAACAACATGAATTCTATTGCAAGGGAGTATGCTTCAGTGTTATAAAATAAAATGATTTGTAATATTTTATCTGTTTTCTATTGGGAACAAAAATAAAAATCTGAGTTTTAATTTCCACAGCACTCTATAAGTGAACAACCCACGATGAAACAAAGCGCGGGAACAATCCGCCATTGTGTAGCGAGCAAACACGCCGAGCGGAATCAAATCAGCCCCACTCGATTTGTTTTGTGCTTCACTTCTAATGGATCACCACTTATTTATTTGCTGGTTTCATTTCCGACATTTGATTTTAGCGATGCGAAAGTTCTATTTTCTTTTCTTTAAAATTTTTTCCCTCGTTTTGTTTTACATAACTTTAAATGTGAAATACTTTGAATAAACCAAGTTGTTTAAGTACTGTCAGGAACAAAATTGTTTGTACCTATATTTTGTTTGGCATTTGTTTTAAACAAAATAATTCGATAACTCCAAGATTGTCTTCATATGGTACAAGCCATATTACAACAATATATGTATGTATATATAAAGCAATATAAATTAGTTTTTCATAGATTAACTTTAAATAAAACTTTTTTTAGAGTGAATAAAATCTCAATATTCGTTAATTTATAATTCCTAATAACTGAAAGATTTAACATCGATAAAATAAATATTTACCAATTATGAAATACATGTGATTATATGGTTGATGGCTACCTAGGCATATTAAATTATCCTGGTTGCCTACGGGAAGCAGCGTAGGCTGTGCTAGATGTCTTGCTCTGCGATCTCCCACGCATATGCCCAGCCCGAGGATTATGAGCAAAATTTTTCAGGAAGACCTATATAAAGCAGTGAATTTAGGCTGATGATGATATGATCATTGTTCGCATGAAAATAAAAAAGGCCGCTTGCAAATCGCACTGTCGCACAATTTCCGCATCAGAAGCGCAGTTGGCATCTACGGATTCATTATTGTAGATATGAAAGATGTTTGGCACTGTGATCTAGGTCGTCACTAACGTTGCTCACAACGGATGTCGGATCTCTTTCGCGTCGACAGACACTGAATAGCGTCGCGGATGCCTTTTAGTTTTCTCTTGTGTTTAAACGGAACTTTTCATTTATATTGACTGCCAGTTATTTAACTTTTCCCATCATAATCATAGATCGGTTTAATGTCTGTTTGGTTTTATTGAAATGTTTTGAACGTTGCAATCTCTACGTTCTAGCTACAGAGAACAGTCATAATTTTATGGCACACTTACGAGTAACGTTACGCTGTTACTTATCTCTGGATTTCTTGCTGTATTTACGTTATACGAATTGTAGCCGTTGTGTAGTTTTGTCCATATATAATTTTATTATATACGAATAGGTTTTTTGCGTTCAATTTTGCTCAATATTCTATGCTTATATAGAGCAGCATGTACGGTACAAATGGGGATATCCACACTATGATGTAACACATTGTCAGAACTATAGATTCAAAAGCATTGTGACCTAAGTCGTTATTATTATTCCAAAATTATGTTTTTCGTCTGTAAT